>JASANC010001018.1:0-139603 GCA_030248135.1 Theristus sp. LFF4_11 | reverse complement strand
GTTGTTATTGATTTTTTGGGAACTTTTGTCATTGAATTTTTTGGGAACTTTTGTCACTGATATTCTGGGAACTTGTCATTGATTTTTGGGAACTTTTGACTTTGATTTTTTTGGTCAGTAATATTCGAAAGATCCGTTAATCCAACAGCAATTACGAACTTTCACACAACACGTTGATCAGCTAGTATCCATTAAGGAAGCGTTGCTACTAAACTTGCTACTAAAGTTGCTTGCTACGAAAACGAATTTGCTCATTTTTATAACACGTTGACTCAATTTTGCTAGCAACATCTGCAGCAACGTTCCACATTTTTGGTCGTGTGACCAATCAGCGCGCTGCTCTCCTATCCAGTGGAGCTAAAAGTCTCGAGTGAATTATACCCGATTTTCAAACAAAATCGCCGCTTCCAAAACAATACCATTCCAGTGATTTCGATTGCATTATTATCAATCAGCAAAAATCAGCAAATCAGCAAAATATAGCGTACACGTTACAGCGGACGCCGCGCAGCAGACTGAGGAAGCCGCCGCACGGCACCGTGTCGAACTTTGTCACCGGGCACATGTCGCACGGGTTCGTGTTGCATTCGTCCGTCTGTTTGCTGTCGCCTCTGGACAAAAAAAGCAAAACAAAAAACCATGCGAAACGGTTTTTGCAAAACAACACGAAAAAAGCAGCATGTTGCTAGATCATTGCCGTTTTTTAGGTGTGCGGGATAAACTGCAGAGTTTTTGTTGTTCAGTCTGTTGGCGCCACCTTTAGTTTCGGATTTCGAAATTTTCGTATGCATTAGACACGATTACTTTGCGCACGGGATTTAGAATGACGCCTTCGCGTACGGACAAAAAAAAACTACATATGGTGCTTTCGCCCTTTGGCGTCCCATGAACCAATGCCATCGCCAACGAGAGGGACACCACCGCCTCTAAGCCCCGCTCTGTCTTGTCGGCACCACTGATGTTAGATCAAAAACATCCAACCGCAGCAATAACAGTCTCTAATACTCTCCAAATATCCAAAAAACGCGCACACCGCCCCTCTCGCTTTTACCCGCACCTGCAGACCGCCCCGTTCGGGCATGTTCTCGTGCGCTGCCGCTGCCCGCATCCGCCGCACGACCCGCTACAGACGGTCCACGGTGACCAGGCCGACCAGTGACCGGACGGCACGATGGCCCGCGCGCGGGCTTGAAAACCGCGACCGTTCTGGTAGAACGAGCGGAATAGCACGAGCATCTCGGGTGTTGCGGAGAAGATCGAGCCTTGCGGGGTACCGTAGCAGCAGTAGCTGTGTTGCGGAGGGTGAATGAATGCGGGGTTTTGGTGTGGTGCGGTATTGAACAAACTCGGTACACTTATGGGTCTCCGTATCTCAATGTGCTTTCTTAAGCGGCATTCATGAAACAGTGTTTAATGACGCGTAGCTGTGTTAAAACAGCGACGCGCGGTCACTAAACGCTGCTTCATGAATGCATAATTAACAGTTTTATCCGCGCTTCCTGCATTCTTGCAAAATAAAATGAATGAAACTTTTTCTGATCGTCGCGTTTACTGAATGCTGGAGAGAATCTCTTGCATATTCAGAAGGTGCTGGGGCCGACTCTGTCATTGTCTGGTTTTTCCCAGCCCGGTTTTTTCACTCAAAACGGCAGCACTGATCGATTGAAGCGTGAGGTGTCTCAAAAAATCTATTTTTTAGTGTAACCTGGTCAAGGTTTTCTACAAAAAAAAACTGGCACTGACTTCGGAACAAACGTGTACTCCTCGATGCAAAAAAAAACCCAGAAACGCACCGCGGTAAACAACAAAAACTGTATACACCCATTTCGACTGACTACTAGCTCAACCAATATTGAATTCACCTGGCCACTTTGATTTCCAGTCAGTCAGTTTTCTTCTACAGTACACGGCATAATACCAGAAAAGTGTAAGACACCATCAGTCAGCAAGAGAATCCTAATTCGCACCAAAAAAAACACCAAAAAATTGCACTCCTCTCCCACCAAACCAACCGCATGCCAGTATTCGCGAAATCAGTGGTGTTGCGAATCTCGACGTAGTCCATGCAGAGCGCGTGTCTCGCCTTGCAGTACATGTCGAACGTCCCTACAAACTGTAATTCCACGTGTTGCTCCGATGGCGCGACGAACAGCCACGAACACTCCTGGCCCTCCTTGAATTCGTTCGGGTAGTTCGGCGAGTGCACCGTAATCCAGGTGCCGCTCAGCTGCTGCACGCCGCCGCACGTGGCGCCTGCGATTGTGTTTTTTTTTTGTTTTCTCTTGTTGTTGTTGGTTTTTCTTTGCTTTGTTTCTTGGACTTTTCTTATTGTTTTTATCACAATAATATGTTTTGTCTGGCTGGATTGGCGCGGCAATTCCAACTCGCCTAAGAGACTCGGGGCCCCATTTAGGAGACTCAGATCACTTTGCCAGTTTTGAATTCGCGCGTCATGCGCAAAACTGTTTACTACACCTCATGCGCGCATTGAGTCTCGGAACGAAAATAATAATAAAAGTTCTTATACCAGATTCACGGACTCACCATAGCCATTCATGACGTCGTCACAGAGTCGTCCGTTGAAGCCGTCCGGGCATTTGCATCGACTGCAGTCCCTCGGGTCCGTGTAGCCGCCACGTTTGCACGGCAGCTCCGGGCACGTGTCTGCATAAGTTTTTGTTTTTTTTCACGATTTTCGTTTGCCTTTTTTGTGTGCCGACTGTGGTGGTGGTCGAGGAATAATGGAGTAAATCAGGAGCAATCAGTAAATCAATAAATGGAGTGAGTAATGGCTTCGAATTGAATGGGTATTGTTTGTGGAGTAATGTCAGAATTAAACGGGTATTGTAAATTAGGTGCTGAATTGAAAGTGTGTTGTTTAATGGAGTGGTGTCGGAAATAAACGGGTATATTATTGTTGTTGTTGCTTTTTCAATTCGTTTGATTGTGGAACCCTCCCAGACAAACATAATGCGTATGTATACAGTATCTTGAAAAGAATGCACGTACGAGTGCAATAGATTTTGTTCATCAGTCGAATGTCGTTGAACGACAACTGGTCGCGTTGGCCGATCGTTCGTTGATAGTGCGCCACATTCGTTTCGATCGTGAACAAATCGTCGTAGCGCGCAAACGCCTGCGCGAACAACGTTTTTTTAAACATTTGGGAAACTTTCACAAAATGAACACCTCACAGTGCACATCAAGAATGCAAAATATTGCAGAGGCATAGAACACGAAGACGCTGAAATCACGCCCAATCTTGCGACGAACGATTTCAAATTTCTAGATGTTCGAATTTTAAAAGGTGATTTTTTTTAATTTAGCTCTGACTAATAGCCGCCTGGGTGGGTTCACTACTGGTGGAAAAACCAAAGGCAGCCGGCCAAAACCGGTGTGTCTACCATTTGATGACAAGGACAACCGGAAACGTTTGAATGTCATTTGCGACCAAAATACAGGTTCGATTCCAGTGAACAACAACATTCAACAAACTATCCAAGACCGAGCGACTCAGCAATCACGTCAAAGCACTCACAAAAACTCTTCAATCGATCAATCAAACAAATCAATTCAATCAAAGAGCCAATAAACCTTCGATCGATAGTGCATGATCGATCCGTAGTCGTACGGCACGGCGGCCGAGTCGACGTCATCCGACTGCTCCTTCAGGAATTGGCCCTTCGAGTTGCGATCGATGTGCTGCCACTGTACGGTGACGAACTGGTCCCGATCGGGGCGGGACTGCTCGTGCCAGAAGCCGAGCGCATGCGCGACCTCGTGCGCGATCACGCCCAGCTGCAAGTGGAGGGAATGGATTTTGGTGGGAAGAGGGTTGCTTGTTGTAAACGGGGAGGGATTGAATTGGTGGGAAGAGGGTTTTTTGTTGTAAACGGGGGGAGGGATTAGATTTGTGGGAAGAAAGTTTTGTTGTAAATAATGCGAACGAGCGAACGAACAAACAGTGATTACAGAAAAGCGTACAGAACACCATAGGGTAGGGCGCGCATCGAGTTTTTTTTCTGTTAAAGATTCCCAATCACAACAAGAATACGAGAAAAACACAAATTTACAAAAAAAATCAACAAAAAACAAGCGTCCATGTCGCACGCACCCGCATGCACTCCGGCGCCAGTGAGACGTACTGCGGCTCGCCGAGCGGATGTCGGCCAACATTGGACGCGCATCCGTCGACGTCGGTGAACACGATCCGATTGCCTCGCGGTTCGTCGTAGCGCCGAACGAAGTTCAGACAGGTGATGTTCGACCAGTGCGCTAGCGCGAGCTCGATGATGCGTTGCTCTTTCAGTGCTGCAACAAAACGGTTGCCACCAGTTGTTGTTGTTGTTGTTTTTTTTGTTTGTCTGTGATTCTACAGGCGTAACTTTTGAAACTCACGTTCCACCACCGCTGTTCTGGTTGTATTTGGTATGATTTGGCTTTTTTTGGCATGTTGAACTGTTATGATTGTTGGCTAAATATGCGGTGAATTGGCCGATTCATTGACAAATAAATTTTGATTTTGAATACAACGGGGTTGACTGAATGGAAAGCTCTTTCACAAAAAAGCATGTTTAACAGCTGATTGACAGTGTTGAGCGCTATTTGTTGATTGGCTGCACTGAAACTCGACGTATCCAATGGTCAATGATCCAGCCAGTCCGCTTATTGAAATCATGGGCACTGACTACTGCCGAAACTGTAAAGCATACTACACAATTTGTGCATTCTGCCATTTGATTCAGGATTGCTGATTGGTGGCCATTCAAAATCAGCCAATCAGCCGATAGTTGCTGTGAGAGGATTTACAGTTCGATTGCAGTGAAAAAACGAATGTCGAAAAAAACACGAATGAACGAAAAAAATTCAAAAACCAAATAGAAAGTCAAGTTTATTTTGTTTTCGCAAAGAAAACGTGCTGTGTGATCCGTCGAAGTTGTACTCGATTGGTGTGTTGATTGGCCACCGCCGTGCCAACGGTCCAATGAACTTGCGTTTGCGTCTTCGTTTGCCGAAGTGCAACGTCTCGTCGAGTATGGCGTTCGCTTGCTCGTCGAATAGAAGGATGTCGCCTGGACAGATGGGGGAAGGTGGAAATGTGCAGTACTTGCTTTGAAATTTCGTTGAAAAGTTCGAAATTACGCTGAAATTTTGCTGTGGAAATTGCGGGTGGACTGACACCGCAAGTGCTGGACGGGGATCAGAGATCAAAAATTTATTCTACGATGCGAGACACGTGTCCGGTGGTTTACTTTACTGCACTGGTAATTCTGTGGTTTCGCCCCAATGACAACACTGATCTATCATTTGAAACTTTCTATGGCCGCAGCAAGCCAACGCAAGAACGATAATTGGTGGATGGAATATTGCCTTCTTCTAACTTTGCGGAACAGTTGCGGTCTCTTAAAACTGCTTGACTTGATGTATGGTGGAACTCGTTTGTCAAAAACAGCCAATTTTCACATTGTATCATCCAAGTCAATTGTTTGCTGCTGATTGACTGCATTTGTGGGGAGGGAGACCAGCCAATCATTGCGCGATTAGCGTATAATTATCTTTATTATCAGGTCTCCGTGTTCCTTAGTCTTTTTATCGGGGTTTCCAACATTTCCCAAAATGAAGTGAGGGGATGAGATGCACAAGATTCAGGTGCAACAGTGGACCGCTTCCAAGCACAGACTGGAATGGAATTCCAAAAAAACAATGGGTTGCAAAAAAACCGACAAAAAAATAAAATCAACCTTCAAAGTGCCGTGCGCTTTCTGCTTGTTTATCAGCGACGAAATCGTCGTCAGAATCGGAGTCGAAAAAACGACCATTTTTGAGCGGTTTCAACGGTTTCTTGTCTTTCAAATGCGCCGATTTATTGGTTCTTCGCCTTGACGAAGGAGTTCTGGTGGTGGTTGTGGACTGGATTGACTGTTGCTGAGTTAGCTCGTGACTAGAGTGTGGTACCTGAACAAAACAACAGAAACAAATACCGGTACTTCTTTATTATTTTGACTTTTCATTTCCAAGTCCATACTGTATAATCGCTTTCTTGGGTTTCTCAGTGTTACAAGATAAGTCGCAAAGTTTTTGTTTTGTGAATATTGTTCCCGGTTTTTTGACAAAAACGCTTTGCTTTCATCATTTTCTCGTTTTTTTGCGATGTCCGATTTTTGCATCGCTGCATTCTTCATTCGCATATGCTTCAATTCAGTTTCTCAAAACAGCATTAATTGTCAATTTTGAGATTTTTTTCAAATTGTCGGCATCTATTATTATTAATTTCGCCCGAACACACCCTGTGACCCTCACTCTATATATTTTACTAACAAAACTACTTTTTTCATCTTTTTTGACCATGCGGAACAAAACAACCCTAAGACTGACCGGAAAACTTCGTGCCTCCACGCTCCAAAAAAAATTCAAAAACGAAAAATTGCCTCGTGTTTTTTCGATCTCCATCTTATTATTTGTCGAAAAATGGGGGACGAAAAAACAATAAATCAGACACACTCACAGCGCGCAACCCCTAATTGTCATAAGTTTCACGCAAGCATCATATTTGTCGCAATTCTTCAATCCTGAATTCGAAACAATGCAGTATTATTCACACAAAAAAACACCTCTAATCAGTTTGCACAGTGAAAATGTATACACAGCAACAGGAGTTCAACTTTAAAAATAATCAAATCAAGTCATTAGGGCTTTTCAATAACGGAACGTTATGAAAGTTAACAAATTACCAATGTAAAAAAGAGGAATATTATATTTTTCCATAATTATTGCAGTAAATAACCGCAAAGTTCACCAAATTCAATCAAACTTAACCGCAAAACTGTTATTTTCCTGTTAAAATTGTCAACCACTCACGACTCCACCCGTCAAACGGCGTTACCCAAATGCGCATTGACAGGCACAATTGTAAACAACAGCAAGAATGAAACACGATTGACATGGGAAGGAAATCAATCAACGAAAAGCTGCTCACCAATCAAGCGATCATGACACCTCACAAAACAATAATTGAAATTTTTTTTAGAATATCAGAAAAAAGGCGCGCGGTGAATGGAGCAAAAGTGGATGTATTTATTGTTTGTCGTGTCCCCAAGCCCCATCCAGAAGAAAAACTTATTTTGAATGTGTGAAAACTTTTTCTTGAGAATCTGTAAATTCAAAAGACATTGCAATAATTCTACACAAACATAAATTTCACACTGGTGGGTGACAATATTATTTATTATTGCATTTTCACTTTGTTTATTATCATTGTCACAGCAAAGATCAACAGTAATTCATGCAAAAATACGCCTGTATTGCACAGTTTTGCACCATGTTTTGACTTTTTTTCTCGCCAACCCACTGCTCCCAAGTCGCACTCAATTATTGCCAGCCAGCAAGGCCCAGACCAGCCAGACGAATTTCGGTCACGAACAAATAAATAAATAAATTGAGTGCTTTCTGTTGCACATATGCTGGTTGGTGGGTGATCGTTCCACATTTCGATAAAAAGTTTGATTGTTTACATATATCTGTGAAAGCATCAACCACACACGCACATATACCCATGCACAATCAGAACAACATATATTGTTCTGGTTTTCATGTGGTAATTATGTTCATTACATGTTTATACATATGTTTTGTTGTTGCATTTATATGTTATATGTGTTCATTCATGCCATCACACCATGTGCGCGTGGCACTTTTTGAAAATTTTTCCAGTGCTCAAAATTCAAACAACAACCAAACAAACAAGCTGTAACAAACACCCTAGCACCATATTGTGTGTATTTTTCTCTAGCAATGCACATGTTTCAATAAGTTGAGCCAGACCGAATTGGGCTATGCAAATGTACATGTACAGGGTGACTAAAAAATTTCAATGAGGAAAACGGCTCGTATTCTGAACTGAAGCAGTCTCTTACTCTCTTGAGCTGAAACATATAGCCGTGAAAGAAATATAGCCGTTATAGCCATTTGTTTGGTTGTGTTAAAATTTCAGCGAAAACGGTCAACGCTGTTAGCCACTTCGCACGAAATCGAAGGTTCCAATTGGCTGTTACGCTGTGTTGACCGTTTCAGCTGAAATTAAAACACAATAAATGGCAACTATATCCTTCTCGGCTGCAAGTTTTAGCTTAAGAGGTTGCTTCGGTTCTGAATACCGCAGCCGTTTTCTCTATTGACGTTTTTTGTGATCACCCTGTATTATCGTGACATGAACTGAACACACAAAAACTAGCAACACTTCAGTGGCAGAGCAAACTTTTTCGAGTGACCAAATAGTGCACCTGTACCATTGTTTATCTGTTTTGTTTGCAGTTTCACTTGAAAAAACAACACCGACAAACAAGTAGGTATGCGTTAGTTGTTCAAACACAGTGTAAACTAGCAAACTTTTTCGAACCATTGTGTGAAAAAATCTCTCGTTCGTTACATTAATTCTACGTCTAAAACCAATTTCATGCAATTGGCAGCTTCAGTTTGGCGGCTTTGGCATTGAAAATAAATTGCCTTTAATTCAAAATCAACATTTCAATATGTTGTCCTGTGCTGGTAACGCTTCGTTGCGGACAACAAAACTAAACTCAAACAGGTGGCCAGTCAAAAAAACAAAACAAACAAAAAAGAAAATGAAACAACAACAAAAAACCAAAAACACATTTCTATAATCTAGTCCACCTCACCTGTGGCGCGTGTTGACGGTGTAGATCAGAAGAAGAAATGGCGTTGGATGAGGAAGCAACTGGCGATGCGGTGGCATGTTCATGCGCTTCTAAAGCGACGTTATTCAACGTTTGCAAGACCGCTTTCACTTGCCGACTTTCGGTCAACAATAAATACGGATAACGTCGCTTGGAACCATAATAATTATTGTTTCTATCGTAATCGGGCGGCCTTTTCAACTGATAAGCGCTGTATTTGCTGTGGTTTTGCGCAAATCGTCGTTGTTGTTGTTGACTGGATTTTGTCCGCCGCCACGATGACAGTGCTGGTGACGATGAGAAAATGCTCTGTAAAAGCAGGACACGGATGAGTTGGAATGGAAAGACAAACAATCACAGTTTTAATATATATATATAGGAGCAAAAATATTTCGGATTCTCAAAAAAACAAAAAATCCGGTCGGCGGTGGGGATTGAATGAAAAACTAAAACCATTCTTTGTGTGTTGCCAATTCGGCGACAAATGTTGAGAGAGGAGAGAGATTGAGAAAGGTTGGTGGCTCTGGCTTCGCCGGCCGGGCGGAAAAAAATAAATCAACAGAAAAGAAACACAACAAAAATCGTAAAAACAACGCATGAACCGTTTATCTTTTTAACGATCTTTGAAAAAATGAGTTTTTAGCACAATTGTAAGCATTCCATATTTTTGATTGCGGTCTGTGCAAGAAAGACAAGAGACAATCGAACGCAGGATTCGGAAAATTAAAAAAACAAACAAAAAATGTGGGCTTTCTCTAACAGAATATCCCTTCTAGTCGAGAATCTACGGTATTACAATTCCAAAAATTTTACAAAAACAAAAAATAAAAAAACACTCACGCAGAACGCGACGGAGCTGAACAGCTGCAAGGCAACGACCAAGGAATACTGTAAATTGGCGAAATTCATGTCTCCGCTCGCCCAGCCAACGATTTTGCGGTCGTTGACGGACGAAACACGACGGATTAACAACAGGAACAGGCGTCAGCCGCTACTGTTTCGGACGTTATTGTCCGGAGTTGCTTCTTAATGTCGAAATCATCGGTTCCATTCGCTTGCCTGTACACCGCTACATGGGCGGCTGTTCTGAGGTCGAAAACCCAATGCTGTTTTGAATTTTTGTTCTTCTTCTGATGTGAGTCTGAATTGGAATGGTAGCAACTCGGAAATTGTCCGCTTTTTATGACAGGCTTCTTTCGCGCAAGAACAACAACGCATAGATTTTGAATTACTTTTTCTGCGTTTTGATTAAAGTGGAAAAAAATATGGATGCAAAGAACAAAAGACAAGCAATGTACTGTCACACACTCTATGCAAATGTTTTTATAGTGGCAAAACTGCAATATCATTAACCGTATGCGCAGAACAGCATGTAAATTTTGCTAATATGCACATTTTCGCTGACTAAGTTGAAAATGAGCAAAGTAATAGGAGAGTTTGAAAAAACTGATTGGCTGTTTCCGTCACATTTTTTAGTTGAACGGGAATATTTTTTATACGGAAATGTGCTTATGTGGAAGTTTTGTGGTTGATGAATAATTTAAAATCTACACAAACAGAGAACGTAACACAGCTAATTTTAATTAGATGTATTACTTTTTTCAAAATAAGTTCAAAATAACTGGTAGAAACGTTGCTGAACTAACTCAACCCCAAAGGGTACCACACTCTAAAAAACCTCTAAAAATGAAAAGGTGAGTGAAATTTTTTTTGCGAACACATTATTCGAAGATGACCGGAGAAATTATTCGAAAAAAACGGAATCTGACAGAAAGGCGTTCGTCAAGAAAGTTTTCGAAAAAAAATAACTTGCTCACATTTTCCCGCCATTGCAGCACTACAGAAAAAAACGTTCACATGCAACATGTAACACGTATTACGTATGTCATTTCGCAGTCGTGTGCAAATGCAAGAGAATAGAAGGAAACCAAAACTTGAAACACATTTGTATATATTCAAGAAGCGATTGGGCAGAAAATGCTGAAATAACAATGGACTATGGGCGACCACTGGGTATAACTAACTATGGCGAAAAAAATAAAAATTCATGTGTCTGTACGTGTGTGTGGGGTGTGTGTGTGTGTGTTGAAAAGTCAAATCAAGAAAGTCCACCATATGAAAATGTACATACATGGAAAGTTGGAATGGTGTAAAAATGCACAATAAAATCAGCCATCGCACAGGCGCACAACAATACACACAACACGCGCACATGTACAACTTGACTGAAAACGTTGACTTGATTGATGGATATTTATTCGTGGTCGTACGTTGGGTGAATTTGGAAAAAAAATTGCGCTATACACACTTTTCGCACTTGATATGCTGCATCGTGTCCGGTGCAGTTCAAAAGTTTGCCCCTCTTCTTTTTCGTGTATAATTTTCACACAATGTAAGCACGAACTTGAGAGAAACAACCGATACGATTGAGGAAAAACGTCACATGGTATTCATTGGATTTCTTTTGTTGAAACAAATTCGAATGTCCAAAGTCAATGTGTTCTGAAAGATTCTTGTTTTTAAAAACTGCTGACCAACGCGAGTACACCCGTTTCTCAAAACCAATTATGATTCCAGTTCGTGTTAACGTTTTGGAGCTGCAAAATTTCAGCTGTCCAAGCGGTCAAACAAAACTCACGAAAATACAGTGTACAATCATCTGATACTACAAATTATCCAGGACGACTATAGCTGCTAAACCCAAAAACTACTAAACGTAAAAATAAAAAATAATAAACCGGCACAACGCAATAATTGATCACCAAATTAAAAAAAGCGCAGGGAACGCGCAACACCCATTCAACATCACCAAATCGCGCCACGAACTTCGCACTTTTCTAAAACCAAAAAACATCCAAAAATGCAATCTGTCTAAAAACACACGATCATATGCAGTGTGCACTTCAACATGCAGTGTGTGCGTGTCTAATACATCTAAATCAACATTATATTGGGTTGGGTTGGTGGTGGTGGTACTAAACTAATAGTCCAGTCAATTTATTTTTGCCCGTTGTTGTTGTTGTGTTGTTCGATTTGAGTTGAGTGGTTTTATGGTGATGATTATTCCAATCACCACACCAGATCGATCGATATATTGATCACTCTTTGATTTGCGCTAATTGGCCGTGCGACATAAGGGACTAGGTCCATGGGGAACCGGAATCTTAGCGCAGTTTAGTGGAATGTCACCCTCGTGGCCTGGTGGTAGTGCGTTAGACTACAGTCTGTGCGCTCGGGGGATCGAGCCCCGCCGAGAGGTGTATAGGCACTTAATGACAGAGAAAACTCGATGGGCGCCCTACTCAATGGCGTTCTGTACGCTTCTCTGGGTTAGCCCTGGCTAAAAACATCGCCTAAAATCACAACAACAACAACAAGTTGATAGCAAGTCTCTCTCAGGTGTCTTTCCTGTTTCATTTGTATTTGTTCTGGAACGGAGTGAGAAAACTTGATGTTGGCACGAATTACTAAGATATGTTCTGTGCATTGGACACATGATCGCGATTGGAAATAAAATGATTAGGACGTAAACTCTGTGTTGTAGTTTTCGTACATGTAACAATGCAAAATGCATTTTGAAAACAAAACACATACAGCGAGTAGATCGGTTGCAGTTATTCGTGGTTGGCTAATCGGTGGTGATTATAAAAAAATACAGTCCTCAGAAGCTACAGCTACACACATCAACCGCATATTATAAATTTATTGAATGCGGAATTTTAGGCGGTATTGTACTGAGCGATTTGAACTGATCGTCTACACATATACAGCAAAATCTCGTTTCATAAGGGGCCAAGTTTTTCTTATTCTCACAAAGATTCCTTGGTTCGCTGATGTTTTACTCAGACTATAAGCTCTGCTCTGAGGTTGGGTTGGACGTTTCTGGTAGGTGTTGTGCTGACGAGTCTACCGCGATGAACGATACCTGGCGAAACAACGAACTGTTTTTTTTGTAAAAACAGCAAAAAAACAAACAAACACAAATCGAAACGTTGTACATACATTGGCGATTGTTTGTGGATGATTGCGCGTTTAGACAGACAATAAATAGTCAAGAATGGTGAATATGAAAAACAAAACTTTCGTAAAAATCAGCGAACTAAGACACAAAAACGCTTGGAAATCGCACATTCAATATCGCAACAATTACATGAAATTGTAATCAATATATGTTCGTTACAAAGAACTTTTTTGCAGAAAATAATTGAAAAAAAAACCATTATCGAAACCAGTTTTTGAACAAATCCAGACCGCTTGTCATAAAGATCACGATTTTTGGAAAAAAGTTTACACATGCTCAGAAATTGGTCGACATGATTGCAAAAACATTTGTATGAACATGATATTGCATTGTCGCGAAAAAATTTCATCTGTCACAAACAATTTGGTGATGTTTATTGTGATTCTCGGGTTTGCAAAAATCAATCACCAAACAAAACTCACGTTGTGTAACTTTGTGTTGTTTTAGCCTTTCTAGACGTTTTTTCGTTTCAATTTAAGAAAACAACTGAAAAACGCAGAAAACTCAGTATCAGAATCTCAGAACATCACTCCAATTTTTTTCAGAAGTTTGAAACTCTATAGTTTATAGGTACCTATGTGAAATTATAAAACTTTCACCAGAGGTAAAATAACGGATCTGACGCAATAAAATCATTCGCGCGTTTTGAAAAAAGTTCCCAAGCGTAAACTGATGTTGACACGGAAACAGAAACTTATAAATCAGTCAATAAAAATAAAATAAAACACGAATCAGTAAAATTTTCCGAATATATCTCTACGGAACAACAAACAACATCATTCAACATTCAACACACCACACGTTACATCAACGCAAACAAACGGACGAACAAACACAGAGTTCGACAGCGATATCGGACAAATAAAAAGAAGCATACCCGATACGCGAGATGCGATTTCGTTTGAACACTCAAAACACACGTGGCGATTGGTAGTTTCAGCAATTTCAAAATACTGGCGCGCTGATTGGATGCAAGTGGGCCAATTAACGAACCGAACGCAAAACGTACCCCCCAATCAATCGACTCAACGAAATACGTGCAACTTTTGCCCAACTGACGTTGTTCGAACGCTCGTTACTAACCAAAGATCGTCAACAATCATTTCAAATTGAGCCTATTGGTCGCAGTAGCATATGAAGCGGCCAATTAGCATGCCCGATTTGAAGAGTGGACACGAGCATACTCCACCGCTCGTTTCAAGTATTCGATAGTAAATATTGATTAGTTTATTACTGTTTATTTTTTAACTTTTTTCCGATAAGTCCCAATCGCAAAAAAATAAAGTTTGGCCCGACGAAAGCAAATCTCAAAAATTCCGTCTGTGCCCACCGACTCCGCACGCACGATGATTGATTCGTAAAGAGTAATAGCAGAAGCCACAGCAACTTTGCGCAAAAAAAGTTGTTTTTTTTCTATGGTGTGCATAATTCGACCGGAAAATGTCCAAAGTTCTTCAAAGGTGGGTCCCACACATGTTCCACACTTCACACCAAGCACAAACAGACCTCCCCAAATATTGATAGACTGAGATCTATGATTCAGATAGGCTGGACACTCTGAGATCGATTTGTGTTGAACGCTTAGTTTACAGCCTGAAAGGCTCCGAGACTTTCCGTTTCAAGAGTGCCTTGCACCAATAAAATGATGTCCGTACTGTCCCGTCCGCTTTTGTTTGCTTTCGTCTCTGGCGGGTGCTTGTTTGCTGTTTCACTCATGTTCATTCATTCAGACATTTGCACCACCGCCCCCACATGCTGCCCGAAATGTGTGTATACAAAACGTCAATCAACATTGCGCGAGACAAAACGCTAACATACAGTGGCGGCCACAAGTTTGGAAACCCCTGCGTGCGCTGCATATCGCGCATTTTTGCGTTATTACAATGCACATATAAGCAAATATTTTTGATTTTTGGAATACGCATTTGTTGTGTTCATAAAAACAAAGCTAGCATGTGTTGGGGAGAGACGCACAATGAAAGCACGCATGTACCACAACTCGCACGCGCGCATGGGGGTTTCCAAACTTTTAACCGCCACTGTATGTGTACGGAATGACCGAGTAAACATGGCAGCTTTTTTCAGGGTGCAAGGAGCGCGCGAAATTTGAATGAAAGAAAACAGACGTTCAGAAACCAACAGGTGTGCCAAATTTGACGTGTTTTTTTAGACCAATGGATTCTTCGTGTCATTATGTTCATTCTTGCTCCTTTGAACACATGATTAAGAGTTATGTTGGCATTTTTGAAAAAGACAACTCCTAGTCTGCGACGGATCCCGCCTTGACGGGCTGCCTTATTTATTCGGCCATACTGTATTTTATCGAAACTTTTGTCTGGATAGTTTATAATATTATTGAACAGCATTCAATCAGTGTGACGCGGAAAACACAATTTTCACGGTAAATGTTCTTCAAAATGAGTTTTCAATGGGAATTTCGAATGTCATCGCGGAAGAAAAACTGACATGGCCAAATTGTTTCGCTTTCTTCATGCAGTGAAAGTTGTTAATTTAAAACTTGAAAAAAGCAATGGTTCTGTCAAACGCACAAAACTACTTATCCTCCATCTATTTGATAAGTGCACCCAACCAATCAGCTAGTTGTGTATGTTATAGAGTTGCTGATGCCGCCAAAAAAGTGCGTTTGGCTATTTTTTTACAACAGGTTTTTTTCTAGCTGGCGTGTCTTCAGTCACAATAATTAAGTTGGCCTTTTTTTCGGCAGTTTCATTTTTTGTTTTTGCTTTTGCTTTTGTTTGCATTACAGCTGACGTCTTCTTCTTCGGATTTCGTGCGTTTGGCTGTGTTGGCATTTCGGCGGCGTATTCGTAAATGTCATCTGAAATGTCAATTATTGAAGAAAAGATGTGCAGTATTGGTCATGTATACCGGTTTTACCGGTATACAGGTATCAGGTTTTGATAGATGTTCTTATCTAACAGGATGCGGCTCGCTCTTGTAATGACGGATTTTATCCAAGTATCTTCTCTGGCGTTGCAAAACAAAAAATTATGTTAAAAACACGTGCAGAAGAGTTGCGTAACAGCTTCTTGAAAGTTGCTGAGTGATCTGTTGAATATCAAAAAACGAAATCTATCTATTGTATACGCACGGCAAAATCAAACAGTGGGTGCACATACCGGACTGCGCTGATTTGTGCGAGGAGTTTTTCTGTTGTTTCGGTTTCTTGGATTTTGAGACGCAGCAGACGACGACGACGACGGCGACGATGATGATGAGCAAGAGCAACGCGACGCCACCACCAATCGGCCAGACGTATGCTGGGATCGCGGAGTCATCGCTTGTTGATTGGCTGGAAAATGGTGAAAAATGAGTAAACAAAATACAGTCAAACTTTAAAGTATAGGGAATCAGCTGATTGGTTGGGATTACGGTATGCATGCTTTCTATGCAGGCATTTTTGTGGCGATGATACCAAGTTTGGTGTTTGCACAGAATGCATGCTTTAGAGTTCGGCCGCTGCACGTTGATGAACGTCGACTACAGAGCATATTGGCTTGGCAACACGCGATTATACCGGTGTCAAAAAATATGTAATTTATAATTTTTTCAACTCAACCGTTAGTACAGCAAAACTGTTCGTAAACGATTCACACCACTGCTACATGCATGTGTGTGTGCACACATCTCAAACATTCAACGCCACAAAAAAAAAACTGACGTGTTCAACTCACCCCGCTGCGTCAGTTTCGCCGCCGCCACGCAGCGCCATTGCCGTATCAATTGAAGCCAGTAGGTATGCCAATGCTTTTTTGATGATGTTGGCTGCAGACCGCTGTATGGTCGTTGTGGTGTCCGTATTTCGTTCATGACTTTCATAAACAGCCCGCAACTTTCTCCGTTGTTGTTGTTGTTTCAACAGCGGTTTCACGTGCGACGAATAATCAGCAGACATGATGATGACACTTTTTGTTTTCACTATTTGTTGTTGTTGGTGTTGTTTTGTTTCATGGACAAACACGAATGAGTGGAGTATAAACGGATGAAAAAAAGCTGAAATGATAACTGAACGGCACGAGGTATGCTGGTTTTGTAGTCATCCAAACTGAGACCGGGATGCGAGAGGCAATTAGCTGATTTGATTGATCATTTTTGACCACAGCGACAATCCAAAAACTGGTGAATTGCAAAGAAGATTTGAAAGTTTTAGACCAAAACGGCGACGTTATTTTATTCAGAGACGCAAAAGTTCGGCGGCGAATCATCAAGTCACAATGCAAAACAAACGGACAATATTAACAGAAGCAAACACACGACTAACATTGACCAGTCGGTTCATAATAACATCACATTCTATTTCTGAATCATATGCAATTTAGCTGACTGGTTGGTGATCCTGGTGCTCACCAGCAGTATATAAGCGCATAAAGCTCAGGCCCGAGTGGTGATTTTTTCTGCTCGAGCCAGGACTTTTATACACTCTTGAACCATGCTTTGTGCGCAGTATGTGGTAAATTTTTTGTGTTTCAGTTCCATGATCATTGTGACCACAAAAGCAGTTCGCATCAAACTCTCCGACTGCTCGACAGCGCATACGTGAACTGTTGCGCGAAGCGCCGCTGATTGCGCGCCTTCTGTATCGCGTCCAACGTGGCACTGACACGTCGAAGCGAGGCGCGATTCAAGAGTTTCGTCGACAAACGTTCGCGTGTCACTTGATCGACCGGTTTCTCACGGCGTCGACGTCGCAGGCGACCGTTGGAGTTGGTTGATTTCGAGTGCTGCCGCTTGTTCGCGCCTTGCTCATCATCATCGTCGCCCGCTGTTCGCACGCCGTAATCCAGTCTCTGACCGGTGTTTGCCTCCAGTTCGTGCATCAGCTGCTCGTCTTCCCACGGTTTCGTCGCGGATGCCCTGCTGCTACTGGTGACGCCGGCCGAAGAGGTGGAGGGTTGACTGAGAAATGGTGATTTGCGCAAAACTGTAGTCGAGTTTGGTGAAACTAACTGTACCACTGTGGTGAGTTTTCATCTGGTGTGCTGATTGGTTGCATCGCTTTATTATTGTGGGGCAGGATCAATCAGTCATAAAAACCTGCACCGTTGTGTTGTCTCTCCCACTTGCAAATTCCAAATCAACCGATCTGATTGACAAGCGCCACTTTTATCGGCATTCGAAGCCAATCACCAATTCAATAAAAAACCGGTTTTTAAGAACAGCTGCACAAAACGAAAAAAACATTCCAAAACCAACCTTTCTCGAGTTTCACGCTCGCTCAGTTGCCCGTTCGGCAGTCGATCCCTGATCGGTCCATGGAACGGACATTTGAATCGGTCCAGCCTCGTGCAGACCTTGCCATTGCCGACCGGAGCACGGCACTCTCGTTTCACTCGTTCGAACCTGCCCGTGAATTCCATCACACGACTGCTGTAGGCGCCATCGACGCTGATCGAGACTGCTCTGGAAAAATATGTTAAAGAATGTGTGTTTTAACCTGTCATTCTAACCACAGAATACAGAACACAGCATCCGAAACTTTGAATGTTATGTAAGTATATGTGCGAAGAGCGGCTGTATCGACTTCGGTTGACATCATATTTCTGGTAGGGTAACTTTTCTTGCAACTCCGATCCCGGTTTTTTCTTCTTTCGCGAGCTTTTTGTATTCTGCGAACAAAAGTGACAGGTTTAAACAAACACACTGTAGATGGACGGTGATTGATCGGATATTCGCATTTTGGATAATGCTAATTGGCTGGCGAGAACCTGAGACTTCTGGGGTAGCCCTGGCTAAAAACATCGCCTCACAATCCCCCAACAACAACAACGAATGCGACTCTTACGGCCCACAGAGCTCACTTTTCGTCCGCTTCATCCGGCGCCCGCCAAAACCGATGACAGCCCGCATCGTTTCGCATCACTGCCGGCAGCGCAACTTTCTCCGTTCGCTCGCCCCAATATTTCAGGTCGAGACCGAACGGAACAACAACAACGGTGCCCGATGTTGACGCTGATGCAGACTGATCGGATTGGGTTGGCGGTGATTGGTTGCTTGCAACAACGTTTGCTGCATCAGTTGATTGGGTTGATGTGTGCTGATTGGCTGTTGACTGCGCTGTAGATGAGGTTGACGGAACGTCACCGTCGTCGTTCTTGTTATTGTACGCTTCTGAAGGAAAAATGCCAAAAATGGAAATTTCTGGATTTACGGTAATCGAGAGCTGGCTCTGGGAAGTTGACGGGTACGCACGTGGTGTACCGCGGAGCACGCAATGGTGCAACAACAGCAACAAAAACAACCCGCAGCAACAAGATTCTCACCATGATAAATCGCGACCAAGTGCATCAACAAGTCCATTTACTCACCGAACTTCTCCATCACTTCTTCCATCTCATCGTCATCATCGTCGTCATCTCGCCGGTTTCTATCCACCAGCTTTTCCTCGTCGCGATTCGCCAGTTCAATGCCCAACTCTTGAATTTTGTCCACCATTCGAGTGAGCTGCGTTTTCTCGTCCAGTAACCTGGAAACGTTGAACAAAATGTGGGTCTTTGTCCAATAAAACGCAAAGAACGCTTGCAAAGCAATTTAAACTTGAGATGGCATCAAAAAAGACAGGCAAACTGTGAAAGAGATGCAATTTGTGTTGTCTGGCATTTGAATGTGCTATGCGGATTGAACTGGCTGCATCAAGCTGGTTGGACGAATAATCAGTGAGGCCAATTCAAAAGTAGCCAATCAACTGACTGCCTAGCGTCTCTAGCCTATAATTTAACTTGGAAAACCACAATCCAATCCACAAAACAGCACCTCCGAACGAGGCGTTGCCCGCAATCCGTGTCCGCTAATTTCTGCGCTCGTTGCAGTAGCCGTTGTAATCGAGGCAGACACGAATTCACGATCAAACGATATCCATCCTTGACCGTGGTCACCAACGGCGCATTGTTTGTGGTGACGTCCACCAATTGTCTCATGTTGTCGTAATTGGCGGTAGCGACCGAAACTTGGATCGTTTCACCGGAGGCGATTGCGTGTAACTGTGAATGGTAAAAAGTTGGATGCGAAAAAAAACAGAATTCAAAATGTGGAACGCTGAGTGGATTGGTTGACTCAATACGCGCATAGATAGGTGAACAGTTTTATGCATGACGCGGGAATTCAAGATTGGCAAAGTGATCCGAGTCGCCTAAATAGGGCCGAGTCACATAGCCTGTTTTGAATTGCCACATTCAGTCACAACAGCCAGTCGCAGAACCGCAACAAATTAGTCAATACCACGGCGGTCAACAAAAAACCAGCCCGCCCGGCCCCCGTTTACCTCCGAGTCCGAGTGTCCCGCGGTAGTCGTGTCTTCACCATCACCAAGATTCGGGTACAACAAGCGTAGCGCATTGTCCAACTCCGTCAGACACAGTCGAATGTCGCGTTCGCATTCGTCCAATTGCGCGGTCAGCTTCTCGCAGACGCTGTGCGCCAGTTGCACGCGACGCGCCACCCGCTCCGCCTCTGCCCGCCGTTCCAGTTCCGAGCGCGCCGTCATTCGTTCGATGTCGACCGCGCGAGACTGAGCGAGATACGAGTAGGCCAGCTGAAAGAGAATGAGCGGGGCGAATCGGAGTGGTTGGTTTGGGTTTTTTTGTTGTTTTGGTCTCGAGACTCAATACGCGCATAGATATGTATACAGTTTCATGCATGACGCGCGAATTCAAGATTGGTAAACTGAAGTTGGTAATAGGTGCAGGGCTGTTCCAATTTGCCATGCAACAAAACGGGAAGCGCTCGCTCTTTGAAACAGTGTACTGAGCTCGGGCACGATGTGAATAACATCCAGTTACCGTGAGAAAAGTTTATTTGTCTGCCTCCAAGCAATGGAATAAAAGAAACCACTGAAAGGAAAATGACACCTAAATTGAAAACCTAATTGAAAATGCCACCTAAACACTAAATTGAAAAACGCCACCTCAAGCTTTCGATACGCCGGCGCATATCGATCGTGCCACGCTTTCACAACCGTCAACGATTCGGTTTTCAGTCGCTTCGCGTGCGCCGACGGCGGCGGCAACGGATACCGCAGTGGCTCCGTTTCGAGACAAAGCACCAACAGATCTTGAATGTCGTCAATCACCAAACGACGCACCTGTGAAAAACAGAGAAACGTTCAGTTGTAGTCGCTGCTGGAGTTGGCTGAAGAACAGTATTTTTTTTTAATTGGCCGTGGTTTTTTAATTGCCGAAAACTAGTTTTACCATTGCAAATTCCAGCCGCAACACAAGGCAGTAAATTTTTTGCGTTAGTAAAGGTCAGAAAACCTACACAGACAAGAAAGTCAAGATTGAAAAAATCATCGAAGATCTTCATACCGCATGCAGTTTCCTGAAAAACACGTCCGCCAATCGAAGCGCGCCGAGCCGAATCTCACTGTCGTCTGCGTTTAGCGCCGCAAAGATTTGCTGAACAAATGGCTCACAATGATCGGTGGGATTGGACCTGCATTGCGTGTGAACTGTTCCAATTTTATTCAAACAAATAAAACTAAGCACAGGGGGAAAAAGGCTAAAAAGACGCAACTGTTCTTTGAAGATTTTTTCAGCGCAAACTTTTTAAAGGTGTATTAGGTCTTCTTGGTTAAATACTTTTTAAAGTATATTAGTTTAAAGTATTTTCACCGTCCTCGCAGATTCTACAAATTTCAAACACAGCAACACGACGGTCATGAACATAAAAGGGGTATTAATATTTACAAAAACTGTACAAGCTCGCTCAATGGGATCGGATCGGACGAAAAAAACCGACTGTATTTTACATTGAAAAAAAAACAAATGAAACCACTGCAAGGCGCAAGCAATCAAAAGACACCCGGAGCCGGACCACAAACCTAATTAAATTTCGGAGCATTTTGAACGACTGACTTTTCGCGAGTAATTCGCCGACAGTGGCATCATTTCGACCATCTTGATCTTGAAGTTGCAGAGAGCCGAGTCCACTGTTTCTGGTCAAATTGAACACCAATCGGCGCACTGAGTGGCTGTTGAAATCGCCACCATCGGCTTCTTTGTTCGGCGACTTTTGTGTCGTCGTCGACGTTGACGACACTTTACTCATTTTGAGTTTGTCAAATGTCAATTGTTCTGTCGGTTCAACACTTTAGAAAGAAACGCGGCGCGCCGCGCGAACATTATTAGGGTACGGAAAAATTTCGAAATTTTTTATTAATTTCACAGAAATTGGGATTTTTCACTGAAGAAAGTGAACAACCGAAACAACGCTGACCAAAATTTCTAAAATTGGCCGCAGAGAAGTTCACCAATCGCTAAAATGTCGAATCTATTCGAAGACGACGACGACGAGCAGCCGCCGGTGACCGGATATGGACGTGGATCGAATTTTCGTCCGACGGTGACAAAGAAACAGCAACCGACGATGCAAGATGAGTGGAACTTTTACGAGCAACAGATTGAGTCAACAATGCAGAACACGCTGGACAGCACGAAGCGATCGATGCAAATGTTGCAGGAGTCGGAGGACGTCGGCGTGAAAACCGCTCAGGTTGCGGGTTTTTGATTGATTTTGTTTTTTTGTTGTGGGCTGTGGGCGCATGCATTGCGTCTGCTCTGATAGTTATGTGCGTGCGTATGCCTTATACTGCGCTGAAATTTCGTGTTGATGGTTGTTCTTTCTGTTCACTTAACTTCGCGTTTCTTTCCGCATCCTCTTTCATGTTGTCACGATTTCAGAGGGGAAAAAAGGGAAAAAACTTGTTTTCTTGATTTCTGTTCTGTTTCGATTGGATTTGACATTAGTTTCAAAACTTTCAGAGTCTGAAATATACAATGTGATAATGTGAGTGAACCGAATTTCCTATTTTCAGCAATTGGTTGAGCAAGGCGAAAAGCTCGAGCGGGCGAACCAACGATTGGACGAGATCGACGCGACGACGATTCAGACGCAACGAAATTTGAACAACATAAAATCGGTTTTCGGTGGAATCAAGAATTATTTCGGGTGCGATTTTTGTTTGTTTTCACAGTTCAGTCAGTCAGGCACAGGCGTAACTTTGTGAATTGATCAATCAACGCGTTCTCGGAATTACCATTGCCCTTGCTGCCCACAACATTTGTTTTTGTTTTTGCGAAACTAGAACGAACGGAAATTCATTCAAGTGACCGCAAATATCAACTTATATGTGCGTGTAGTGACGAAAACGTTTGTATGCACAACACAATTTGTTGATTGGTGGTGCCTGGTGCCGTTCGAAAGTGAATGTACAGTCTAACTCTATAACATATAACTATAATTAGCTGATTGGTTGGTGGTCACGTGATGCATGGATTAATGTCCCCAACAATTCATGCACCTGTACAGAATGCATGCAGCATGCATCAACCAACCAGCTGGTTGGATAATGGATATGTTTTCGAGTTCGACTGTATTTCGAATTTGCAAACGTTTCTCAAAAAATTCCCTTTCTTTACAGCAGAAAACCGCCAAGCACGAACAAATCCGAGTCGACCGACAAGCGCGACGTGCCGATCAATCGAACGATCGACCGTTTAACAACGAGCGCGTCGGAGACGGGTGGCTTTTACGCCGGAGCCGACGACGCCGCCGCCGGTGGTGGCCGCGCGAAGAGCGTAAATTATTCGAAAAACGCGCTTCCGAGCAACGAGCAACACCGATCGCTGAATGTGGACAGTCGCAAGGCGATCGAGGGCACGCGCTGGGCGGCGATGGACGATGAGATCGACGAGAATCTTGGTGCGGCTTTCTTTGGAGTTTTTTGGGCCTTTTTTCGTTAGGCTCGCTCACCCCAGCATGAGTTTTTCTTGTCGGTTGTGCGAGTTTCTTTTAATTTAATTATTCGAGCATCGGTTACGGAGCCATAAGGTACCAAACTCTGGTGGAAACGGGCAATACTGCCCCGAGCCCAATTTACCCTCGGCTCTGGAAAGAGCAGACCATTCGATGTTATTGGTCACTTTAGTTTCTCCATTATGTGTCTTGTCCGCAGCGAGGTTGGAACTTCCCACCTGCAGAACGGTAGACAGAAGTCCTACACCTGCGCTACAGACGCGACTATTTTATGGACTATTTTCGTTAAGATCACCTCATGAGCTGTGTTTTCTTGTCAATTGGTCGTTTTTTCGTTGTTATTTACCGTTGGTATCTCGCTAAAAACATTGTCCATCATGGAATCGATTTGCTCGGCACTTTGTTCAGAAATGGAAAACGGTTTCAATTCTTCCAGTTCCGGTTCCGATTATTCCAGACCTGATGTCCGAGAACCTCCGACGGCTGCGCGAGCTCGGCGGAGCGCTCGGCGAAGAGGTCGACCGTCAGGACCCGTTGCTGAATCGATTGGCTCCGAAAGTGGACAAGGTCGACGCTCGCATCACCGATCAGAACAAGCAGATGCGCAAGATCATGGGCACCGACACACGCGCACCGCAGCCGATCAAGCCCGCTGCGGGCGCGTCGTCGAATGCGGACAACCCGGACGCGACGCGTGCGGACGGATCGAACCGGGGCTGGACGACGTCGTCGTCGACTGCGTCTGCGGGCACGTCGCGGTTCAAGTTTTGGTGATGGTTTGGGTTTTTTTTCGTCTTTTTAGTTGTGCCTGGCGTTGTGGACGATTCGGAGAGGTGGTTTTTTGGGGGAGATGAGAAGACATGTGATTTGTGGTTGTTGTTTTTTCTGTGCTGTTGTGTTGTTCAGTCTCTCGACCGTTGTCTTGCATCAAAACATTCGCTTGTATGTATTTTCTCTCAGTAATATAATTGCACTTGTATTTGAAATCGCTCCAGTTGGGATCACGTTTTTTTATAAAGGTTGAAATATTCATATGGACGATGAATCAGTTTTGCACTGTAATCTTTCACCAGATCAATTTTGTGTAACTCGTTGGAAGAAACGATTAAATATTTCTGCAATATCAGACCAATATTGCTCGGTAAGTTTTGTGATAATAACTTTCTGTTTCACTATGCTTGTAAAATTATTAGTACTGTGGTAAGATAAGTACTGTGGTTGTTTTAAGGAGAGCTCATGTGTTTTCTTGTGTATTTCTTTTCTTTTACTGGCTCAAAATTGGTTCAAATTTCAGTGGACTTTATTATTCAGTCCGTATAATTTTGATGTTGGCCAGGCTGAAATGCAGAGAACGACCATACACATGGGTTGATTTTATATGTATAGTTGTTACAATTTTTTTTACCTGTGGGTTTATTCTCAATTTCACTGTTTCAGTTTTGCATTCGAGGCCACAAATTTTTCAGTTTTGTATTCCTTAAAATCAAACCGAGAAAACCAAGATTATTCACCCTCTTCTCTCATTACCCAACATTTTTATCCTGTAATTTGGTGTGTTCATGGTGCGAGCAAGTTTTCACATGCTCGTTCATTTGTTTTCCTTTCACTGAATTGTGATATTATACTATGCCGAATGGTTTAAATGAAAAATACTATGTTATAATATTTTATTCAAGCACGAATGAAACGTTTATCTTTAACCTTTTTTGTGCAAAATTTACATTCGAATGAAAACGGAAATAATTTTGCCCAAAAATTCCGCTACTGCAGTATTTGTTTCCAGTCACTCGTTGTAACAACTTTGTACAAACATTTCCCCATGTTTATCACCAATTCGTTCTGCTGGGGTTGGTTTCATCTCACGTGACACACCACTAAAAACAATCAAACGTGTGTGAAAAAATGATTCAACCTTTATTATTACAGAAAACGCATACCCATAACTGTGAATGTGCAGAAATATAGTGTTATTGACTGTTGAAACGTCCGGAAGGTGTGGAATTTTCGAAATTCCCGAAAGTTGGTGTGAATAAATATTTCGAAACCGAAGCAAAATCACAACTAGATGAAACCGAAAAAAATGCGTGTTTATTGCCAGTCACAAGGTCGCCTGTGAATAGTGATCGTTCCAATAGTAACTGGTGTGTTGTTGCTGCATTGTTCTTCTCTTGCAACCGCCGCTGGCAGCCCGCCCGTTGAAACCTGTGTGTGATTGAAAGTGGAACTTTTATTAATTGGACTTTTTTTTGTCGTTCTGTTCCGGTTTATTAATGATTAAGGGTCGTTTGAAATCGATCAAGCATTGGGGTGAGAGTTGAACTGAGATTGAAAAACAAAGCGAAACGTTTTTAAACCAGACACTCAGAATGTCTATTGATACTAAACAAATTTGCGGGCTATGTACCGTGTGAACAAAGAATGCATGCGTCAACCAATCAGCTAGTTGTCATAGAGTTGGGGCTGCTATTGATTGCTCATATCCGCAATTGACCGCTGGAACGGAACTGACTTGTCCACCACCGCCAACAAACCAGGTTCGTTTTATGGACGACAAAAGAAAAAAATAGCCAAAGAATCCAATGTGATAACAATTTTTAAAAAGAAACCAACTTATGAAACGCCTGTGATTGCGCAACGATACGGTGCCGTTCACTGCCTGCGGCGGTGTGATGTAGTAGACGCCTAAATGTGGCAGACGTTTGTTTAGTTTTCAAAAACAGCACAGTTCAACTCGACGGTTTCAATTGTTTGACAGCTTTTGAATCGAGCAAGGATGTTGGTGGTGGATCATTTTTGGTGGATAAGTGACCGTGTTCCTATTTACAGTAAAACTCTTAATTATAGGAAATCAGCTGATTGGTTGGTGATAACGGGTATTGCTGTGGGGGCGGAGTTTGGCTTGCACAGAAAGCATGCATACCGTAATCACCAACGAATCAGCTGATTCCCTATTAGGTATTCAGAGTTCGACTGTAGTGCACAACTGTCGCGCTGGTTTCATCTGCGCAAAAAACATTGCAGTGTATTTTCTAACCCTTGATTTGATACGTCAATGTGTACAACTGTCTGATGCTGATCACGATGTCGACGAACAACATGACACCCACGACGAATAGGAGCACCTAAAACAGAATAACAAATCGCAATGGGGGGAAGGGGGGGGGGAGAGACAGAAAACGCGTTGAAATGCCAGAAGATTGTTGACTTTGCTAGTTTTGAAACTGGTTTTCCATGTGTATAAAAGAGTGGTCGGCCAAGTCCGTTTTGCTTGTACACTGCACGTTGTAAGCACATGACGTCACTTCGATCCAACACGCGCTCGAATAAACAAGCTACAGGGCACAGTGCACATTATGGCCAAATAAAAACAAGCTACAGGGCACAGTGCACATTATGGCCAAATAAATATGGCAGTCCTTGCATTCTCTATCAAGGCGGGATCAGTCGCAGACTAGCGCAGATGTCTTTTTCAAAAAAAGCCAAGATAATCCGTAATGGTGTGTGCAAGAGGGAAAAGAAAAAACAGAATAGCACGAAGAATCAATTGGCTTAAAAACTGTCAAAGTCCACACAGGTACCCTGAACATCTTTTTTCTTGCATTCAAATTCCCCGCACTCCTTGCAATATCCTAAAAAAGCCAGCCATCACATTTATCCGGCCATAATCCACATCTTTCCAGACATCCACCAACCGCCGCCCACAGCCACCCGGCCACCCAGCACGGCGCGTACAACAGGCAGAACAGATCACGCTCGGTCATGTCGTGCGAGTGCATCAGCTCGCCGATGACCTGGTCGTACATCCGTTCGTCCGTGTCCTTCAGCTCGTTCACCTCCACCTTCCACGGATCGTCCCACGGACACTGCGCCAGATGGAGCTCAATGATCGCGAGCGCGATGCAGCCGACGAAGGCGAACACGCACAGGACGACCGCCTGTGATGGGGAGGACGATTTGTTGTTGCTGGGTATGACCTATTTTTTTAAACCTGTCCCACTGAAATGACGTCATGTGCCGCCAAACATGCGCTTGCCGTTCACAGCAAAGCAGACTTTCTGTTTAGCCGGTTTCTTCCTGTAAACAAATGGTGAATGTCGAATCAGTCACACCAAACTGAAGTTTTAGTGCCTATACTTTGAGAAACGGGCGTTTTTAAAGCAAATGACGTCATTTTAGTCCGGACACGTTTGAATAAATCCACAATATTAGAACATGCAATACAAGAAGTTCGCTGTTTGCGGTTTCGCCAGGTAGACGCATACGGCGGTGACCCTTGGTTCGTCAGTGCGACGGACACCAGACAGAACTACCGAACGTGTTTTACCACAGACAGATCTTATAGTCTGGGTAAAACATCAGCGAACGTATAAAGCAGAACGAAGCGCAAGGATGGCGGGGTTGTTGTTGTTGTTGTCGTGGTTGCTTGTTTCTAGCCAGGGCTAGCCCAGAAAAGCGTACAGAACGCCGTCGAGTAGGGCGCCCATCGAGATTTCTCTGTTATTAAGTGCCTATACACCCCTCGGCGGGCTCGATCCCTCCGAACGGTGAATGGGGAAAGAGTAGATTGCGGACATTTTTTTGTTAAAGTCGGTGTGTTTTTTATTAAATTTGCATCTGGTAAAACACGTTTGGGCAGTTCTGCCTGGTGCCCGTCCGGTCGCACTCTTTTCTTCGTTACAGCTTCCGCCAAATGGCAGCTCACGATTAAAATTTCGTGTTTGGACGGAGAGAAATTCTCAGTGAGAAACTTTCATACAGTAGTCCGTTCATTCAGTGCTCGCTGCAGGGACTTTCACTGATAAACTATGAATGCCTCTTTAGTTGCATTCAACCGATCTATGAATCTTTTCAGTAACAAGTAAAACATCTGAAAAAATGCGTAGCTGACAAGCTTCATGAGCGCAATCCGATGTGGCGACACGGTACACAGGTATATAACGGTGATGATTAGAGCCACTCCAAGCACGACTCCGAGGCATGCTGTGACGATTACCTGGAATTAAAAAAAAAACTTTTGGCGATTTTTTCGATTGGAAAGTTCGATTTAAGAGTGGAGCAAAAAAACTGATAATAAACACTTGAACTGGAAAAATAACAACGATACGGTGGTAATCATATTAATAATTCTTTCCATGATGACCATCCTTCGTTTACTCTTTCTTGCACACGTGTAGAAGCTCAAATGTGCTTTGAACCTGTCAGATTTTTGCGCGGACTACACGGCATGCGAAGCTTTTAATTGAAGAAAAACTAAAACGGGGTTCGGCAGTGAATAGAGAAAAAAACACATTTAGAGCAGAATGGGTCTTCTTTCCGAGCCGTTCCCTGCTGTATTCTTTTCCTTTTTCACGGCTTCGTGTCGTATTTTGCTAAAAATGACAGGTTTAAAGAAATAGTGACATGAAACGAGTCCAAAACGTTTCGAACCTGCGCATAAATGCCATTGCTGAGCCACTGGTCGAAGCTCAAATCGATGCAACTGAACTTGTACACGCATTTCGGATTGCAGTAGCTGTGACCCGTCAACGCGCAATACAACGCGACGCAGAGCAGAATCTTGTAAAGTGACATTATTTGTGGACAGAAAGTTTTGCTGATGGATTCGCAACAAGTCTTACTGAAAGTTTAAAAAAAAACCAAAAGTCAATTCAGAACCACTGAAAATTCGTTTGCGCTTTTTTCAGGCGTGAAATTACACAACAATGCGAAAAAGACGTACCACAACGATACATACCATCTTGGCATGCTTATTTCGGAAATACCATGTTGGTATACACTTTGGTATGTTTTTTCCTTGATGAATGTTTTTCAAAGTTAACCTACCAACTCGATGAGCTTCAGCACGAATAGCGCGACAACTTTGCCGCTCAGTTGACGCCTCATTTCTGGGAAACGTTCCGTGTAAGGAAGTCAGTTAGTCAGATTGTTGAAGCTCATGTCGCTGAATGAATGAAACACAAAAAAACTTGGCATCATAGGAACAAAAAGTGTATGTGTATGCAGAAACACACATGCGCCAACCACATCGTGATTACCATAAATAAAAAACTGCTTCGTCGTTTTCGCACATATTGCTGTTTCAACGGCAAAAAATTCTGATCACGCGGTATCGGATTTTGGTTTCACTTTATCGGGTTCACATATTGAATTCCAAATTTCTGCAAAAAAAAACCACCGCACACGCTGAAATCCGGGCGTCAAGAAGAGCTGTGAGAGAGCAATGATGATTTTTTAATGCCCCCATTGAAAATGTGAATGTGAATCATGTCGAGTTTTTGGATGCGTGG
This sequence comes from Theristus sp. LFF4_11, assembly GCA_030248135.1. Taxonomy (NCBI): domain Eukaryota; kingdom Metazoa; phylum Nematoda; class Chromadorea; order Monhysterida; family Xyalidae; genus Theristus; species Theristus sp. LFF4_11. The sequence continues at coordinate 109,832 of JASANC010001018.1, read as the reverse complement.
AATGGCATATGGCCTGACTCCGCCCACACTTGCAGAAACTTTGGCTTGGCTGTTCGGTCCCCGATTCCTCCGTGTATGTTTTTCGATGTTTTTTAAAGGCGCCCTGGATAATTTGCAATATTAGCTGATTGGTTGCTGAACATTAGATTAAAAAAAAAGAAATTGGAATGGATATTTTGGCGATCTTTACTAATGCGTGGCCCAAGACAAAATGAATGGCCCATCGCAAAATGAACGGCCCATCGCAAAATGAATGGCCCATCGCAAAATGAACGGCCCATCGCAAAATGAATGGCCCATCGCAAAATAAGTGGCCCAACACAAAATGAATGGCCCAACGATTTGTATACATTCTTAAAAGTGATTTTTGATCTGAGGTTGCTTGCAATGAGTCGTTGTAGGTTCCTTATCCAAAGCCAAGCCTTTTGGATGAGGTGAAAAATGTTGCTTGCAATGAGTCGTAGGTTCCTAAACCTAATCCTAAGCCAAGCCTTTTTGATAAGGTGAAAATGATCAATTTCACCTTATCAAAAACGCTTGGCTTAGGTTTAGGATTAGGAACATACAATGACTCATTGCAAGCAACATTTTCACCTTAACCAAAAGGCTTCGCTTAGGATTAGGATTAGGTTTAGGATTAGGAACCTACATTGTACTCATTTTGCGATGGGCCACTCATTTTGCGATGGGCCATTCATTTTGCGATGGGCCATTCATTTTGCGATGGGCCATTCATTTTGCGTTGGGCCACGTAAAAGTAAAGAGCGCCGATATTTTTTCTGATTATTGTGGCTTCTGTACGTTTGGCTATCCTAAACGCCAGGTTAAAAACAGCAAAAAAAAACTGTGACGGCTCAACATTATGATGAAAAAGCAAGCAAGCAAGCAGCAAGCAGAATCGGACATGTCGCGATCGCGAACACAGAAAATGATTCTTGAAAACAAAAGTTACACAACAAAATTAAAAAAAAAACAAAAATGCATTTTTTAAATTCGTAAAAAGTTTCCCCTAGCTCTGGGTGGAAGTCCGGAAACCTTATTTTTGATACAATTTTTGGACAGTTCAACAAAATTTTGTTTGAGATCATCTTGAAAAACAGTCAGCGCGTCCAACCTCCAAAATCGACTTTTGGACTGTTAAACCAATTGACTTTTGTTTTTGATGGAATTTAGTGGCGTCGTCATCATTTTTGGAATGGAATTTCAAGCCGGTTGGCTCTTAGCTGTCTTTTTGAGCTCGGGGACAATTAGTGGCGTTTTTGGGGAATGATATCAGTTTTGATTGAAAAGAGGCAATGAAGTTAACGAAAAAAATCTGTAAAGTGCCGCCATGTGGGACTCATTCGATGCACATCAATTGAATTGTTGTTGTGTGAATTGTCAATTAAAAAATCGAAAAATTTAAAAAATTAAACAACCCTAGGAGGAAGATCAAGGTGATGAACGGCGCTGTCTCATTTTTGTGTTTTTGCCACACCGTCGATTGACATTTGGAGCTAATGATTGATAATTGAAAAAGAACTGAACAAAAAAGTAAAAGGAAACCCAGCACGATGGATTTGGACACGCAACGCAAACAAAAGCAGTTCAGCGTGCGCGTACAAACGATGGATGCGGACCTGGAGTTCAAGCTGGAGGTGGTTTTCTTGTTTGTGACCTTATTTTGTATTTTTGTTGGTTTGTTTGATTTTTATTACGGCATTTCGTCTGCGCGCATTCAGCAAACTGCATAATACATCCTTTTGGACCAGGCAGCAAGGCCAAAACGAAGGTTACATGGAAATAACCGTCGCCTAGCCCAAAAGGAGGAACATCTATTCAGCTGAAAAATGCAAAAGAATGAAACAATCTTCCGGAAAAAGGGAAAACTCTTTCTTTCAAAATGCAGTTTTTTTTAATTGATCCACCTCAGGAAAACGCGCTCGGTCGAGATTTGTTCGATCTCGTCTGCCGTACTCTCGGACTTCGGGAGCTGTGGTACTTCGGTCTGCAGTTCAACAGCACCAAAGGATACTATCTGTGGCTGCAGATGAATGCGAAAGTCAGTTTCGTTTGGTATTGGGTTGGCTTTGGCATGGGCAATCCAACCGGTGTTTTTTCACCAACTCTAGTTTGGCACGACAACTCATTCACTCGTCCATTATTATTATCGTGGCGAGTTCAAAGAAAATCTCTGGTGAACGTCATACTGTGATTCCCAAAGTTAGTCCGTCCGTGACAGTTGTTTTGAGAAAATTCACCCAAAAACAAATGCAGCCGACAGAGAAGAAAACCGTCCGAAACGCAACACAAAAAAACTCAGTACTCACAACAAAACACAGGTGCTGAAGCAGAAGGTGAAACAGCAAGACGGCTCGATCCAGTTCGTGTTTCTCGCGAAGTTCTTCCCGGAGGTGGTCGACGAGGAACTGGTGCAGGACATCACGCGGCACCTCTTCTATCTCCAAGTGAAGCAGTCCATCATCAACATGGACGTCTACTGCCCGCCCGAGGCGTCCGTGCTGCTCGGCTCCTATGCGACGCAGGCGGAGGTTGGCGTTTTTCGGGTGTTTTTTTGAAATTTTTATTATTGATTTTGGGTAGGTTTTACGTTTTTTGACAAGTTTGAGCGTGTGGAGTTTTTATTGTTGATTTATTGGGTAGTTTTTCAACGCGCGGGGTGTTTGCCATGGGATGGGAGCATGGAAAAGGTGAGATTACAGTTGACGTAAGACGGGCACCCTCGGCGGGCAAGTGGTGAAAAATCGGATGATTTGACATTTGTGCAGGATACTGAACAAGACTGGCACTGATTGGCTGCTCCAGTCTCACGTGACATGGTGGAGGTGGATCACTGATCACTGCGAGAATTTTTTGCCTATTTTCCGTTGATCTGCTTGTGAGTGAATCGTCATGTGATTCACCTATTTAGCTCATCAACGGATCTCGGGTAATCGGAATCCGAAACGATTTCCACTTTCATAACACAAACCAACCATGAAAAGAAAAACATGCCAGGCCAACCTTGACATTGCATTCATATTCGGTTGTTGTTTTTTGTTCAGCTGGGCGATTTCGACGCTGAAACGTACAAGCCGGGAATGCTGCAGTTGGATCAACTGTTGCCGCAACGGGTGCTCAGTCAATATCAGATGACGAATGAGATGTGGGAGGACCGCATAAAAGTCTGGTGGATCAATAATCGTGGCTTGAGTCGGTTAGTGGAATTATAAGCAAAGCCGCCGTTTCACAGCTGATTTCTGGTGGTTCGGAATGGATGGACCACGCAATGGATCACCTTTCAAAATGGGAGTTGTGAAAACCAAATGTCCTGTTTGAAATTAAAATTCGCGTGAACGTTTGAGTTTGATGTTGGTGGCTTGAATGTGAGGAGGCGTATCTCATGCATGAGACGCTGCATTTCATTTGATAACTCCGACTCGTTGGATGGGAAGTTTTCCAAGGAAATCCCGCGCCCGAAATTTTGCCAAAGCGTAATTCCGAAAGTTGCAACAGCCAATGAGGATTTCAGATTTGTGGTTGTTTTTTTCAGTGAAGACGCCGAATTGGAATATCTGAAGATCACGCAGGACCTCGATATGTATGGGGTGCACTATTTTGCGATCAGTGTAAGTCTAGTTTTCCCGCTTTGATGTTTTTTTATTAAACCAAGTTTGTCTTGTGGAGTGGAGTGATTACCTCAATCTTTAAGGTGCATTCATGAAGCAACTGTGTTAACAAACTGTGTTTGTCGCGTCCGTGGCGTAGCGGTAGAACTTCGGCCTACAGTTCTGTAGGTACGGGGTTCGAACCTCGCTGTGGACAAGACATACTCGTGGAAAATTAGAGTGACCATGAACATCTAATGGTCTATTCCCTCCTGAGCCGAGGGTAAAATTGGGCTCGGGGCAGTATTGCCCGTCTCCGCCGGAGTTTGGTACCTTCGGGTTTCCGGAACCGGCGCGCGTACAAATAAAACAAAAAAATAAAAACACATGGCTGCGCGTCACTAAATACTACTTCATGAATGCACGTTCTTGAATCGCTCAGAACAAGAAGAACACGGAGCTCTATTTGGGCGTCTCACCATTGTCGGTGAACATTTACGAGCAATCGAACAAACTGACGCCAAAGACGTGCTTCAAGTGGAGCGAAATCAGCAAGATATCGTTCAAGGACAAGAAGGTCGGTTGAGTTGAGTTTGCGAAAGGTATTTCGCAAGGTTCGATTCGATAAGTTTGATTTATGAAACGTTTTCGGAAGAGTTGTGTATTTTGCTGATTGATTTGTCGATTGACTGGTTGCTCTGGTGTGTGTTCGTTTGTTTGCCTTGTTTCATTTGCTTTTTTCAAACGTTGCAGTTCACAATAAAATGTCTCGACGGCTCTCACACGTCGTTCTGGTCATCAAATATGGCTGTCAATCAAGTGGTTCGTCGGGTGTTTTTGGTTGCCTTTTCATTTCTATTGCTTTCTTTTTTTCGGGTGGCTTCAGCGCGCGCCAGTGCATGAATGGGCGTATACGGTGTTTGGTGGCTGTGGTGGACTGACAAAATACCGTAATCGAAAGCCAAAAAGTTGTAAAAACCCACATATTTTTCGTAGCCGACTGTAAACTTGGACCAGAATTCGTGAAAACAGTTTTCAGACGAAAAATACGAAAAAGACCGGAAAAATACGGAAACGGTCTTTTTCCCGTTTTTTTTTCAAGGCACCAATTTTTGCCCTGGGAAAAAACTGGTATTTTTACCATGCCAACCCTAGTGGACATTTGTTTGTTCCTTCCGCCACGAGCCATGTGATTTTCGCTTCTCTGGCGCTCGTTGTTTTATTCGCCACATCGAAAAATCCGTTTTTGTTTTCTGGTGTCAATTTTTGTCCATTTGCAGATCCTGGACCTGTGCATCGGCTCGCACGAACTGTTCCTGCGACGTCGTCAACAGGATCCACTAGAGATTCAACAGATGAAACTGCAGGCGAAAAATGAACGCCAACGAAGACAGGTTGGAGAAATGGATGATGTGTTATACATTTCCGGTTTTCCGGTTATACATTATGTAGTGCTTTCGGCGGCCACCATGTTTCGGCCCATTGAACCACTTTACATAACGAAGATCGAACAAACGACCAGTTTCGGTTCAGATTATGACGCGAGAGTTCAAAATTGGCAAAGTGATCCGAGCTTTCCGTTTTTCCGTTCTCAGCGAAGCTCCATCCGGGCAACTGCACGCCACATGATGGTCATTGCAACGGCATTCGCGCATATGTTCAATTAAAGATTGAGAAATTCTATTGATCACCAAACGTCCGTCCTCAATCATTCCATGCATTCCCCATTTTCTCTCTTGTCAAGACAAGAACACAATTCTATTGATCACCAAACGTCCGTCCTCAATCATTCCGTGTGCTTCCCCATTTTCGTTCTTTCTCAGCAAAGCTCCGTCCTACTGGAACGTGAGCGCACGGAACGCGCCGAGTGCGAGAGAGAGCGGGACCGACTGAAACAAGAAGTCGAACGTCTGGCGGCGCAGTTGACGTTTGCCGAGGAGGCGATTCGACGGACGACGGAGATGAACGATCTCTTGGCCGAGAAGGCTCGGATTTCTGAAGAAGAAGCGCTCGTATTGTCGAAGCGAGCCTCGGAGGCAGAGGCCGAGATTCAACGGATCAAGATCTCTGCTATTAAGGTCTGCTGCTTGGAATTGGTCACACAGAATTTTCATTCCCTACTTCTGAAAAACGTGGAATTCTTTTTGTATTTCGTTTTTTTTCAGACCGAAGAAGCAAAAATTGTGCTCGAGCGAAAAGCACGCGAGGCAGAACTGATTGCGAAACGAATGCTGGAAGAGTCCGACAAACGGTTAGTTCAAGCGCCTGGTGGTTTTCGCTGGAAAGTTTTTTTATTCATAACTGCATCATTTACAAATTACAAAAATATTTTCTACAATATTTTACATCTGCATTCTGCAAGTTGGTCAACTTTCATTTCCTTTGGAATTGCTACGCTATTTTATGCTAAATTATTATTAAGTGGTTCCAGCCAGAATAGTACTTCCTATAGATAGAAAAAAAGTGGTATGACACTCAATAAAACATGGCATCATGGATGCTTGGGTTTTTGAAACTGGAACAACAGTTTTAAAAAAACCGTTTTTCGACAAATTCCAGCTCGCAAGAAGCGGATCGCCTCAAAAACGATTTAGCGCGCGCAAGACACCAAGCCCAACAGCAACCCGGCGCGAAGCAAATGTATGAGGTGAATGGGGCGGACGTGGACGAGACGAGATCAGCCGCATCTTATGGGGTGGGCGAACACTGGATTCTGATTTTGCTTTTTATTGTGGTTACTTTTTCGGTTTGGTTTTTTCTTCTTCTTTACCGCCCATTCATAAACGCGCGCGCTGAGTGCTGCGTCAGCATCCATCATCATAATACAAGTTCGCTGTTTGCGGTTTCGCCAGGTAGACGCATATCGCGGTGCCCCCTGGCTCGTCAGTGCGACGGACACCAGGCAGAACTGCCGAAGGTGTTTTACCACAGAGAGATCTTATAGTCTGGGCAAAACATCAGCGAACCTAGGTAGTAAAATCTATGGTATGAAGCGCCGTGTAGTAGTAAAGCGCCGCGCGACATCAAAAAAACGCTTTCTCTTATTTATGCAGCCCACAGGCGCGCGTTCATGAATGTGCGCGTGCTCTTAAAGCCGCATTCATGAAGCTGTATTTAGTGACGCGTAGCTGTGTTATAACGTAACTGCGCGGTTACTAAATACTGCTTCATTTATGCTCCTTAAACGTGAAGTCAGCTTAAGTGGAGTGAAGCTGCGCTGTGTGTTTATTGGCTTCATGAGTGGACTCTTCAAGCTCCATGAATGGCGCGCGAGGTTTGAATTTGACAACGTTTCTGGTTCCTCTTCCGGTTTCGAACGGTGTTTTAGTCTTTTATGATGTTGCACAGCGAACAAACTCGGTTAGTGCGGTGCACGACCGATTAAAATGTGCTTTTTATCGATGACAGTCAACGATTCGGCACTTCAACACTAACAAAAAAGCCCGCAGTTCCCACGTCGAATCGCCTTTTTTCTGAATTCACAGCAATCGCTATACGACGCCGAGTACCCGGCTGTTGTGCAGCCAGCGATGTTCGCACAACACGTGACCGGACCGGCGAATTTCAGCGCTGTGCAGTTTCCGTCGAGCGCCTATGCGGCCGCTGTTTATGGAAATCCAGGTAAAGTGTGTTTATAGTTTATGGGTAAGAAATACAAACGAAGATGTTCAATTTTTTCTATTTTGGGAGATGTTCTTGTGTGTTTTTGTTTTGTTTTAAACTGCTCCGTTTTTCGGCAAGCTCGCTTGCATGCTTCTGTGGTTTCTTGAGAACTCGATAACAGATGTTAAGAAACCCGAGATATATTGAACCAAAAGCGAACAGAGCTTCCCCCTAACATCAATTCCAATCTACCTCCGTCTTCCGCCATCAACCACAGGCCTGATGTCCTCATCTGCGCCATCAGCCACGACCACCGCCGGACATCACATGCAATCAGCGAGCAGCATGATGCTGATGTACCAAGCGCAACCACCGCCTGATCCAATGATCGTTCAACCTAGCAACCAATCGACTCCGCCCACGTCTACATCAGCATCACATCCGCCTGTCACATCTGCGGCGCCTTCAACTTCCAGTAGCAGTGTGCAGCAGGCGCAAGCGAACGCCAATGACATACAGTCGTTGACGGCCGAGATTGAAAAAGAGCGGTCCGGTTTTTTGTGGTTTTTATGTTTTTTAGGTTTGAGGCGCGGAAACAGTCTGCACTCAGTGTCTAAGGTCACATTGTCATGCTGATTGACTTGGCCTCCGTCTTGTTGTTGATGCAGCTAGCGAGAACTCTCACTGTGTTAGATGTTGATCTCCGTCAGCGTTTTCTCATTTTCAAGCTTTAGCAATGCAAGACAGAAATTATGGTCACTTTGTGACTCGATTTCGTGAATCTAGGATTGAAGTGTAAGAATTTCTTGTTCAACTTCGCCAAAGTCCGGACTTCGGTCGGGGGTACGCTGATTGCCTCTGGATAACCAATCGGCTCATCAGACGCAACTCAATTAGTGATGTGACGAAAAAATCCTAACGAAAAAAAACAAGTTTAACCGTCCAAGTACTTTTCTTCACTCAACTGAAACACTCCTAAACTGCAAAATTCCCACTGATTCCCGCATCCATCGTTTCCAGAGTCGAGTACATGAAGAAGAGCCGCAACCTCCAGGAGCAACTCTGCGAGCTGCGCTGCGAGATCGAGGGTCTCAAGGTGGAGGAGCGACAGACGGGCGAGGACCGCATCTATGAGGACAACCTGTTGCTGGGAGAAACAAAGTACTCGACGCTGCGAAAGGTTCGTTGCGGTTGAGGCAGTGGGGTTGTTGCTTTGGTTTTTTCTGGGTTTAGTTCAGTTACTGTTTGTGCCTTGTGGATGGGGTGACGTTCAAGTTTTCTTATATCACTGTAAAGCGGCATAAGTAGTGACGCTTAGCTTTCCGCTGTTGAAGACAGTTGTTGTATTTTCCAGAAGTTCATTAATCTAAAACGTCGCATCACAAAATGAGACCACGAAAAGTAACGTGTTGGATGGCGTTTTGTTGTTTTAGGAATAGTGTTTGAATAGCACCGTGTTTTTCTGTTAAAGTTTTCTTTGTTTTAAGACACAGATTCTGAAAATATGTGTGATTATTGACCAATTTACTTGATGTCCAATGGTTTCATAGAATGAATTCTTGTTTTTCTTAGAGTTCCAATTTATAACGACAGTCAGGATGCATGAATATTGATTGGGTTAACATGTAGCAGACTGCACGTGAGAGTGGGGTTTTCGGAACAATGAAATTAAAATCTTTTTGGAAAACGTTTTTTATTTCAGAGCGGCGCTGGCAGTGCAAGAACGCGAATTCAACTATTTGACGGTCTCTAAATGTTGTGTGGCTGTTTTTTGAAAGAAACTATTTCGAAAGATTTGATGGCCTTTATTTGATTTTTTTTCACATAACAAATCCGAAATTATGTGCAAGCCATGCTCAAATGTCTTCTGAAAGTGCCCATTCATGTTATAGTTTGTTTACCAGAACCTGTCAGACAAAAGTGATATCATCAGCACGCAAAGGCATGTGAAAAAGTTCTGCTTCCAGATCTTGTTTGCGCTGACGCTCGCAAATCAGATAAGCTGAGGTGCGTGCGTGGTGGCTGTGCTCAGTATTTCTTTCTCTGATGTCTGTGGTTGTGTGTTTTCTGTCTGACAAGTTCAAATAAACGTACTTTATCAAATTGTTATTATCTTTTTGGTGGCCTTATTTTCCTGTGTTTCTTCCATAACGTTTGTTCTTCAGGTTCTGTGTCTATTTCTATTTCTGTTTTTTTTTTGAAACTGTTTCCGGCTTCTTATTGAAAAATTCTTTTTCGGTTTTGTTGTTTCATCTTGTTGTTGTTGTGCATTGCTGCGGAAAAGCGTGACGCCAAATTGGGGTCAGCTGGGCTGCACGTGAAGCTGCATATTTTTCGAACTCACGAACGCGAAGGTTCGCGAGGATGCTGGTGGTACAATATGGCTTATTTTTTTAAACGTGTCCCACTGAAATGACGTCATGTGTCGCCAAACATGCGCTTGTCGTTCACAGCAAACCAGACTTTCCGTTTAGCCGATTTCTTCCCGTAAACAAATGGTGAATGTCGAATCAGTCACACCAAACTGACATTTTAGTGCCTGCACTTTGACAAACGGGCGTTTCTAAAGCAAATGACGTCATTTTAGTCGGGACACGTTTCAAGAAATCCACAATAGTAGCCCAATTCTTCTTCATCTGGTTCTACGCCGTATGCCTTAGAAATCTTGATCAGTTGTACTTGGTTACTTATTGTTACTGAGGTGCTTACCCCTTGGGACACTGCTTAGTTTTCTTTTGCATTTTGTTTAAAGTTCTGCAAATGGATCGGTTTTGCAGGGTTTTTTTGATTTTGTAAACTGTACATTTGCCGTTTGCTGTATATTTTTTAATTGCGTAAAGAACGACCAAAATCGGGTGTCAATTGAAATAAAAAAACTAATTTTCTGGCTTGTTTGTAACAGCGGTGTTGTCCAAGGACTGGTGTGTGGAGGGGCGGGGGTGCCCTGACGAGTTTTTTTTTGCAACATTTTTCGCAACTGTTGAATGATAAAAAGTTTCGCGACCAATCGGAGAACAGCAGTGAAACCAAAACAAACGTTCTTTCTCGCACAAGAAGCGCATTTGAAAAACAATTCGTTCGTTATCAAAACAATTGCACTGATAAATTGCATTTGATTACATCAGAGGACTTTTTGGGCGTTGCTACAAATGACAGAGAAAACCTTTTGATAAAAAAGACAGTTCGCATAACAATGTAATTGTTTTTGGTTTTAATTCTTTTCTCGCACAGTTTCGAATTGGCTCACGTTTGAGGCTGCACTCGACCGCCGGTGCAAGAAATTCGACAAAAAAAAATATGAATCGACTGTTGAATTTCGTTGGTACGTAGATTTGATTTGACGAGAAAGAAAACTGTTCGAACTTGCTTGCATCTGGCAACACGTCATTTGTCTTATAATACGAAAACCTTAATAATTTCTAGTGTTAACTGATTGGCCGTTGGTTTTTCTGAGATCGGATTCAAGAAGAAAAATCGCCAAACAAATTTTTTCCAAAGAATTCCGTTTTCAATATACAGGGTGTCCCAAAAAAAACAATAAAAGTAAACGGCTCGTGCGGCCGACTGGTTGCACGTGAAGCCGTGAAATTTGAAACACTTAGAAATAAGGAACACATTTTGTGTGTCCAAATTTTATCCCGAAATTTTATTTTTTCAATAATATTTCAGCAGAAAAACGTAAAAAACTCAAAAATCACCTAAATTCAGTTTTTTTACTGAAGATAAACATCATTGTCGTCATCGAGAATCTCATCTGGCAGTGGCACAAGCTCATCGTCAGCTTCAACTTCACTGATGTCATCATGCTCATGCTCACAGTCGTTCAGTTTTATTTTTCTAGGCTGCTCAATGTTTTCCATTGTTCTGAATGAACGCACGACATGCAATGTTTGAAGTTTGATCACTTTCTGGTGCAGCGCCCGATCATCGATGATTTTTTTGCGCACCGATGCAGTGGTGGGCGCCGAAAATGTCCCACATTATCCGTCAGATGCCCCCAAACGTAGAAGTCAAAGGCTTCATATCCGGACTCCTCTCGGGCCATTCAATTCTGCCCATGCGGCCGATCCAGCGGTCACCGAACGACGCCGACAGCCACTCGCGCACTTGTTTCAATTTTCCTCTTGACTTATGGGTTGGGGCACCTGAAGGAAATTGTGTACCGTTCGGCGCCCAACATTTTCGACAATTTGAAAACCAAAATTCGCAGTGGTGTGCAAAAAGCAACGATGATCGGGCGCTGCACCAGAAAGTGCTCATCAATTTCGAACACCGAATGTCGGTAATCATTGAGAACAATGAAAACGACATTGAGCAGCTGAAAAAAGTGATACTAAAGGGTCGAGAGGATACATCTGATGACATCAATGAAGACGAAGCTGATGATGAACTTGCGCCACTGCCATATGTGAATCTTGATGACGACAACGATGATTATCCTGAGTCAAAATGCTGAAGTTAGGTGATTTTTGAGTTTTTACGCATTTCTGCTGAAATATTATTGAAAAAGTAGAATTTCGGGATAAAATTTGTTCCTTATTTCTAAAACTGTTTCAAATTTCACGGCTTCACGTGCAACCAGTCGCCCGCACGAGCCATTTACTTTTGTTATGTTTTTTTGGGACACCCTGTACATCGCAAGCCGTGATTTCAGTTGCGACCGCGATGCTGTTTGCGACCGCAGCGCGCGCTAATCGACCGTGCGGCCCGTCCTATTGCGGCGAGAACGAGGTGTGCTGCCAGCTGGGCATGAACTATGGTTGCTGCCCGTCGAACGGTTACTGTTGTATGGACTTCAAGCACTGTTGTCTCTGGTCGCAGACATGCAACACGCTCACGGGCGCCTGCACCGGGGTTGGTGGCCACTGATGACGATGGCACGGGCTTTTTCTGTTGTTGTTGCTGATGATTGGTTTTGGTGAAAAAATGTGGCGGGAGTTTTTTTTTTGTTTTTTTGTAAAAAAAGTCGCGGTGCGAGAAATATCTACTTTAGCTTTGCGTTTGATTGGCTCTGTGTTTTCGTTGTAGCCAGCCAATCAGCGTTCTGGAGTTGCTGCTAGGATTTGCGCAATAATGTTGGTGTCGGCCCCGCCAAAGCTTCTCGGGCGATAGATTTTTTTCTGCATTCACCCTTCATCCATGGTGAATGCAAAAGTACCAAAGAAAGACCAAAATATTCTTTTTTTTTCAAAGCAGAAACGGGTTTGTTTTGCGCAGGACGTAGGTCAAGTGGTATTTTTCCTCTTTTTGTCGATAATACTGAAAAGTAAACAGTGAGTGACACTGACTGCCTGCGCTTTCTTTGCTAGACCCAAGAAAATCTGAACGGAACGGGACTAAAAAATGCAAACCCTGAGAAGAAAGTTCTGCAAAAAGTTCAACAAATTCTTGTGGTAGCCGAACGATTGAACGTTGAATGTTTCTCAATGAACCTAGCAGGAAAGAAAAACGTGAAAAAAAAGTTTTTTACAGAGATCCAGCGGGCAAGTCTTGCCGGGAATTCCGATGATCAAACGCTGATAAAGACAGACGTTCGTTGGTCCGTGATTATGAAAAATTGCTGATTTGTTCAAAACATTTCTGTGTGTTTGTAAAACTATTGTTGTTTTCTGCTGTTCTTTTTGCTTCAACAAACGGTTTTCTTTTGCGAAGTGTTCCACTGTTTTTTCGCGCAAAAAAATCTGTTTTTCTTTAAAATTCGCTTTACATTGATTGCTATGCGCTTCTGTGAAAACAAAAAAAAACATTCGCTTGAGGTCATCTGTCACATACCTGGTAATACCGTATTCCACCCCCACTCCCCCCCCACCATTAATCCCCCCCCCACCAATAAACCCCCACCCCCCGACCAGTTTCCAAATAATCCCCCCCCCCCACAAATAATCCCCCATGGGGGTTAATTGGAAACCTGTTTGAAACACATACCCAGCGAATTCAGTGGCTGAATGCAGTGACATTGGTGAAATTGTGCTACCAAAGGCCCCAAATGGATGAGTTAATGGTAATTTCATTACAAAAGGCTGTTACAAAAGGAAATCTCTGTGAAAAGTAGAAGTTTCTGCAACTTTCTTGCCTGCCATGCAAGGTATTTTTGCCATTTTTCAACAAAACCCCACCCCTAGAAATTTTTGTATAATAAACCCCCCCCCCCCCAATAATCCCCCCCCCCCACCAATAAACCCCCACCCCTAAAAGTCGCTGACGTATTAATCCCCCATGGGGGTTTATTGGGGGTAATACGGTAGGAGGAGAGGATTGTTACTTTCGAGCAAGCAAATGTGCACCAAACAGAAATTCGACCGACCAATTTATTGATCGCGACCACGTTTCGTTGCGGTGCCGCACGTGTTTGATCTCTGGTTGTGTAATTTTATGAAAACAAAAAAAACGTGAATGAGAACACGCATGGTGGTATCATCGTTAGCTTCATTCTACCACCATGGGGTGGAGAATACGAAACCATGAAGCCTACCTATTCCAGTTGAATCTGCCGATTAACAGAAGAAGAATATGATGGTTTTGAAAATTTCGGCAATTTTGAAAGCGGTTTTTTGCGGTAATACGAACCAAAAAACATTTTAAAATAACATTGTTTTGCTCAATAAAATTCCGTATTCTTTATTTCCCTGAATGACCGTATACATGTTCTTTCACCAAAAGCTTTTTTTCGCGCAGTGTATAATTGCGTGTAGTGCCAGTGGGTGTTTGCGTTTTCGACCAGAGAGAATACCATGAAGACCACGATCTTTGGACTAGGACCTTTTGAGCTGTAAATTGCAGATAAAACTGGTTTTTCGTTTCTCAACGAAAAAAAAACAAAAAAAAGTTTCACCATGGTACACCAAGCATGTTCAGTGGCGATGTTTGCTGTTGTGGTGTTTTTGTCCGATGTGGCATTTTTTCCTGGGGGAATTAGTGCAAACGACGAGTCAACAAGAGGCGACGGACGCTGCTGCATGGACGCACCGGGATGTGACTTGACCCCGGGTAAAAAATGGCTAATTTTAGCCAGTTTCTGGCAAGGCGAAAGTTGCGTTCACATGTTCACATCACGAACGCGTTATACTTGCCAAAATTACGTATTATCCTTTCTCTTGGCCCTGCGACTCGATGCGTTTGCATTGTACACAGGGGATGCGCGGCAATTCAAATTTGCGGCGATGTCACCGTATTGCGTATTTAGCTGTGCGGCTTTTCCAATGGGCGTGAAACTTTTGTTCCCACATGCAAAGTTTCTGAAATGACAATAGTGTTGCTCCAGCTCCGTTTTTTCTCTCACAAACCGTTAAATAACCAAAAATGTTTTGAGATCTTTGTTTTGCGAATATGAAGATTTTGAAAATTCAGAATTTTCCAGAACAAAAAAGTTACGAAGCCAAGACAGCCTTTTAAAAAATGATTATAGTCTATAACTGTATAACATATGTAACTGGCTGATTGGTTGGTGATCAGGTGATTATGTGATCAGGTGATCAGATGTTTTCTGTGCAGGCATTGCCGTCGGGGCGGACTTTGATTTGCACAGGAAGCATGCATACCGTAATCACCAACGAATCAGCTGATTCCCTGTAATTTAGAGTTCGACTGTAATCTGAAAAAAGAATTTCAAAAAAATACACATGCAGAATATCGCCGTCGCTTCGACATTTTTGACTTGAACAACGATGGAAACCTGACGCTAGAGGAACACGTCAAACAAATGGTCAAAATCAACGGGTCTATTAACCAATCGGTGCAACACATGCAAACGATGGACACAGATGGTACAATATGGAGTGATTTTAAAGTGTATTTTCAATGATGTTTGGCTTGTTTGATTTTTTTGGAAAGAGGAACCTTTTTTCCAAATAATAAATAAAAAGCTTATTTTTTTCATCGCGAACAGGATTTGCGAACCATCAATTATTAACTGATTTTTGTTTGCGCTCTGTTATGTCATTCTTGGCATTATTTGAGCTGCGTGATTTTGCTGGCTGGTTTGCATTTTTATTATTTCAGACGTGACTTTTTTCGGTGTCTCAAAAATGTCTTTTTCAAGCAAATTTCGCTGGATGGGATGTCAAAGTAAATTTCGAGGGGGGGGGGGGTGGGGCACTAGTGCAAAAACGCAAGCCAAGTTATTTTGTTCAACTTGCTGGAACAAAAAAAATGCAAACCTCAGATATTTTGCACGGCTAACACTTCAAACTAGCTGCATGAATTTATTTAGTCACAATTTATTTACCAAAAATCACTTCGTGTGGTTTCATAGTGTTCGTGCTGGCAAAAATTCATCGGGCCGGAAATCTCCGGGTCCGGGCCGAAATTCTCCAGGCCAGAATTCTTCGGGCTGGAATGAGCGAGCCGGAATTCTTTGGGACGGAAGTTCGCGGGGCGGAATAGCACACAACCGCGCACTACTCGCTCACATTCGCTCATTATTCCTGCTTGTTTTTTTTTTGTTCAGGCGATGGAGGCGTCGATTTTGGCGAGTTCGAAGCGGACGCCCGAAAACAGATGCACCCGGCGCCAGATGCGAACATTATGGTCAAAAACGAGTCCTGGAAAAGTAGTCCGGAATTTCTCAATGCGCTTCAGTTTTGGTATCCGACGCTATCAGAGGTGGAAATGCAGGAGAAGTACGGTTGGGTGGACCAGAATAACGATGGCATCGTAAATGGCACTGGTTGGTTTGATGAAATCGAGGTTGTACGTTCCAGAATTATGCTGGCATTCCAGAATATAGTTGCCACGGTAACCGTAAAAACCGTAAAAATACGGGCGGTACGGTTTTACCGTACCGTACCGTGACCGTACCGTGCGATTTTAAAATTTCCAAACCGTACCGAAAACCGTACCGTCATCAAAATACAATTACCGTACCGTTGACCGTACCGTGGCAAAATTTTGGCAAACCGTACCGAAACCGTCGTATTTTTTCCAAAATTGACGGTTTGACCAAGCTTTTTTTGTGTGCGTGCGCTGTGTGTGGCGTGGCGTGCGTTTGATTTTTCGTTGGTATCATATAGGTTGCATGTCCCACGGATACATAAAAATTTTATTTGTTTTTTTGTGCCGTTGTAAAAATCAACGGCTTTCACATTACTTTTTTTAGTTTTTTTTTGGTGTATACTAAAAAACTAAAATAAAACACGCGCTAATTAATAATTAATGACAATAAAACAGGTCATGAAGATCGATTGTGACTGTGAGAACACTAAACAAACAGCAGTTTTTACAAGATTTTAACTAAAATTCTGTGACTTTCAAAAAGCAAAATTTTGGTGAACACAAATTTGCAATTTTTAAACAGTAGAAACTGAAATAATATTGTTTAAAAAACATTTTTGTGCAAAAGCGGGCATAAAAAACACAAATGGGATTGTGCAAATAAACGGGTATCGATTCCCGGCCAGTTCTGTAAAATAAAAAAAATAAAGGGGCCTCTTCGGGTCAAACTTAGCGACTGGGTCTTCCTGTACTCTTGCTATGGTGTAGGTAGATGGTGTAAGTTTGTGTTTTGTTTTTGTCCCACTGCCGCTTCCATTGCTTGTCTGACTGAACGAGAACGGCGACATACAACACAACAAAATAGCACAGAGAGAAACAAAAAGTGAAGCACAGTGCATTTTAAAACTTTTTAATTTTCAAACCGTAAAAATACGGTTTACCGCCCGTGTAAATTCAAAATCCACGGTAACCGTACCGAAACCGTACCGTGCGATTTTAAAAATTTTCAAACCGTACCGAAAACCGTACCGTTGAGCTTTTCAATTTACCGTACCGTACCGAAACCGTGAAAAAAATTGCGTCTCAAACCGTAAACCGTACCGTGACCAAAAAAGGCCTACCGTGGCAACTCTATTCCAGAATTCATACTCGCTCACATATAGTGCACGATTCTTTGCGTGATTTGGGCGTTTGGAAGTCGCACAGTTTAAGTTTAGCTTGCTAACGTTCATTCATAGAGACGTATTACTGTATGTACGGCACGGCACGGGACATTACAGTACGGCTGAATGAATAAGGCACTCTTTGTTGTCTCAGTCAAGGCGATACAGATGTGGACTAGCAGTTGAGGTTTTTTCCAAGCATACCAATCATGTGTGCAGGGGGGGGGGAATGAACAGTACTGCATCTTGAACGTCGTTTTTCTTTCATTCCATATTTCGCGCGCTCCTTTGCACCCTGAACAAAACGCTGCCACGTTCAATCGCCCACACACCGAACGTCGAGTATGGCCGAATGAATAAGGCATTTCTTGAGTTTCAGAACTCGCACGCTTCCAAGTGGAGACGTTGTGCAAACCATACGGATGCTTCTGCGCATTAGAGGCCGACTCTGCTCAGGCGTCGACGGAAGCGTTCAGTCGTCATAAGCGCGCAAATCGTATATATGGAATCGGACCAGACCCGTATATTGGAGCAATTGGACTAGGATGATCGAGTATCAATGAAATGAAAGGAATCTAATGAAAACTTTGACAGTCTTGTGTTGAGGATTTTTTGTCTTCCCAAAGTTTGATAATACAACTCGTGTGCATGGTTCTGTTTTTATGTTTATCAGAAGTTCACTTCGTGTGTTTGGATGTGGAAAAACAAAAAAAGAACTGTTTTACTTTGAAAACCTGGCCGCAAAGCCGTTGGTTGGTTGGTTGTTGATTTATGATCCTGTCTCTACCAAGTGACGAAAAACGATTACCAAGACAATAACAACACCGGTATTGCATCAGGCAGCATTTTGGGGTAGGAGCACGCAGATTAGTGACGCATGTGCATGTTTTGGAGGTGTTCAGTCGTCACATACGAGTTTTTCTGCGTGTGCACGTTCCCACCCCACGCACGCTCACTTTCGCTTTGCTTGATCGTAAAGTGGGATTGGGTTTGGTGCACCATTTACGTCAAGGGCAATACACGCAGTGTGAACTGCACAAGAAAAGAAATATTTTGAATGGCAATTTACGACTCTCGCAAAGAAATTCCTGTCGCTTTGATGTGCCTCAAGACAGTTTTGACGTAGATGGGAAAATCTTATATAAAGGCATGATTTTTGTAAGCAACTCATTCAGTCGGTGGTTTTTCTGTCGTAAAGCTTGCTCTCTGCTCGCTTCCAGTGGGCGACGTTTATCGCCCGTATTTAAGAGGCGAACCTCGTGACCAGCAACTTGGCAATCCATATTTCGACTATACTAAAATATACTATTTTATCCATACTATTTTAGATCAATCACCGAAAACCGAATCAATCAATATTAAAATGGCATATCCGATCTGAAAAAAAACGGAAATGTACGTTGTTCGCCATTGTATTTTCATGCAGAAAATCAGCTCAGTGTTTTTATTTTTTTCTTTCAGATCTGCAACAATCAGCCGAGCGAGGCGGCCGAATCAACCGAATGACCGAGCTGTTGAAACTCCAGGCCTATGCTCTAAAGCAGGTAATACCGCATTCATGGAACTTGAAGCGCTAGCGACGCATTCATGAAGCGAAAACATTGCAGTTTCACGTTGTTAAGGTGAATTTGCGCTTCAGCGCGCGCGAATACATGACTGGGCCTTAAGGGAACTGAAAAAAAACACGTTTTTTTCAAAGTGCAAAAAAGCAAAAGCTTCAGCACGCAAACGAAGTGGCCGTGTTGTACACGCGGTCGTGCAACAGGTTGGCGTTGAGCGTGACCGTGAGCCACAGGATGAGGCCTCATGTACATGAATCGGCGCTCATGGGTATAAATAGGCCGATTTTTGTATGTATGAATTATGGCCCTTTTCATTTCAGTTCTAATTCTGTCTGAATGAAAACAAAACTAACAAAAAATGGCATCTTCGCTATCAGCGGTCTCGATTTTTGCCCGGCATTAAGCCGCGAGATGTTAGACTTGGTTTTTGAACAATCTGTGAACAGGGTTTGTTAACGATTTTGTTTTGCTTTGTTGCTTTTGTTTTATTGGGTTGTTGGTTTCAACTCAGTTGGCGTGTCGTCTATGCGTGATCGTGTGCCGCAACTGTGCGGGCCGCTGTTGTCAGCCATGGATCGCGGTGTTATCGAAAAAACCCACGGGGGTTACTGTAGAAAAAGCAACAGAAAAACTGTTGCACGGGTCGGAGCCGACCGCGCTGGGAGATTACGGGTAAAATTATGAATAATTACGATATTTATTTGCGATTATTCGTTGTCACCCTCATTAGCCGCACTGCCACGTGCTTCACGCCGATATCGACCCGCGAAAACGCAATTTAGTAAAAATGTAAGTTTTTAAATTTTGTTGTAACTGAATCAAATCTAATTGTTACCGCTTTTTTAGACCGCATCACGTTGCATGTTTGGCTTAGAAAAACATCGAGTTACGGGCCGACAAAAAACACTACGATGACGGCTACATTGTCTGTAATTCAAAAGAAGAGATTTTTTGGTGCCGTATTGGCCGTATGCACGTCTATTGCTTCATTTCGCGCTGTCCGGTGGCCTGTCCGTTTGGGTGCCCCCCGTCGTGGTCTAACTTTTGTATGCGCCAAGGAGGCGCATTTTCCCTAATTTATATTTATATAGAGCAATTCACTGCAACTCAGCAAAAGGATGCGAGCGAATTCTTGCACAAGATTTTGCAGTCGATGCCACAAGAAGTTCAGAGCTTCTTCACGCACATGGTTTGTTGTTGCATGTATGATATTACCACATTACCATTCATTTACACCACAGAAAAATTTGTTTCATGCGTGCCGCGGCCCATAGTACTTGGTTACTTTGGTAATTTTGAAATGCTGCTCAAGGTTTAAACTGATTATGACCTATTTTTTTAAACCTGTCCCACTGAAATTACGTCATGTGCCGCCAAACATGCGCTTGCCTTTCACTGCAAACCAGACTTTCCGTTTAGCCGGTTTCTACCCGCAAACAAATGATTAATATCGAATAAGTCACACCAAACTGACATTTTAGTGCCTGTACTTTGACAAACCGGCGTTTTTAATGCAAATGACGTTATTTTAGTTGGGACACGTTTGAATAAATCCACAATACCTATGGGTGCCCGTGCAAAAGTTGTAAAACGGGAAAAAGCTGATAATCAAAAAATCAAAAAACAGAAACAGAAATGGGTTCACTGCACTTGTTATGCACTGTTGTTGACCTTCTAACAATTTCAGAGACGGACAACAATTCGCTGTCCAAAGTGCAACACTCAGCAAATTCACATAATCGACAGCGATGTGTTACATGAGATGCGTCCGGCTGATCCACACTGGGAGGGCTTCATTTGCCGAGCCTTCTGCCATTGGAGATCGCAGAGAGTGAAGTGGACGACTACACGTGCCAAAACCCGAAGAGACAGGTCGGCTGCGCTCAACAAACCGTGATCTTCGAAGACATTGGGGCGCCGTACCTGCTGCTGTACTATAAAGATCTGTTCCAATTGGGCGCAAACCAGCAGCTTCAGCGACACGGCCCTGTTTGGGCGAGCCTGGATCCTGAGAACGTCACAGTCGGCAATAACCACGTGTACCGGCTGATGGCCGTGTTCGGTCATGATGGCCAGACACCCAACTTTGGGCACTATTGGTGTTGGCGCCGTCACTACATGCCAGAACTCTCACACAGTTTCACGTATCTGTCCGATGATGCTCCAGAAGGAATGCCACAGACGATAAATGAATCAGAAGATTGTCGGTTCGGGGCCGGCCGCGCTGGGAGATTACGGGTAAAGATTGTGAATAATTACGATATTGGGTATTTGCGATTATTCGTTGTCACTCTCATTCTCCACATTCTCATTTTCCAGTGACTGCCACGTGCTTCACGCCGATATCGACCCGCGAAAGCGCAATTTAGTAAAAATGTAAGTTTTTAATTTTTGTTGTAATTCAATCAAAACAAAAATACCGCGTTTTTCAGACCGCACCATGTTTGGCTTAGAAAAGCATCGAATTACGGGCCGACAAAAACACTACGATGACGGCTACATTGTCTGTAATTCAAAAGAAGAGATTTGCCTGGTGCCGTATTGGCCGTATTCACGTCTATTGCTTCATTTCTGCACGTTCAAACATTCACGATTCGGAGGTTTGTTTTCGTTGTGCGAAAAAATGTTCAT
The DNA here is from genome assembly GCA_030248135.1 of Theristus sp. LFF4_11. NCBI lineage: Eukaryota > Metazoa > Nematoda > Chromadorea > Monhysterida > Xyalidae > Theristus > Theristus sp. LFF4_11. Next base: position 88,577 of record JASANC010001018.1, on the reverse strand, counting down.
ACCGGACAGTGCTCGAGTACATTTCCAAGCTTACTTCGACGATTTGATACAAAATTTGCTCAATTTGCAAAAATTCTGTCAGCTGCTTCGGCTGCTTATTGCCTGACTTGTTTCATTGTTGTGAGTATACGTCGGTCTATTGAGTATAAGTCGGCGGAACAACAACACGATTTATGCAGACTGAAATGATGGCTGACGATTTGACTGAAAGAATCGTGTTTGTCTCCGGATTAAAACGGGCGATTATATGCGAATTGTGGACGTGAGCGGTTGTTGTCGGATATCCCAGACGTTTGAGAATCCCGCCACGCACAATGCAATCTTCTAAGCTGCGGTATTCTGCTTGTTGTGCCGCTTTCACAAGGGCATCATATGAGTTAGGCGTGGTAGGCAAGGCAGTGCATGATTGATTATTGCTGTTCAGTTCGGGCCGAAGTCCGGTAAGAAAAATCTGTCTTAGCATGCGATCCCGAGCTTGACTTTGCTCGTTTCCGAACGCTAAATCGGCCGTTCCTGTGTTGATTGGCGGGGGTCTACTCGCCACAACTCGCTCGCGGCGCCTCGCAACGCCGGTCCACACGACGCACGCGCACAACGTCGACAAGTCAACCAAAACGTTCATCACCGAAAAACAAGAAATAACTCTATCGGAATGAATGGACAATATTGAAGTTGTGTGATTTTCATCTCATTTACGTAGTGCGATGAATTTCAGGAAACCTTCAGCATACTGTATTAGGGAGCGACGTCAAACTTAGGTTTTGGCCATCGGCTTCTTAGCTCTGTGCAATAGCCTTCTGTCTCTGTTATATTTTTGCATTGGTTGTCGATGATCAACCATTTATTCAATGTGATCTTAACAAATTACCAAATTCTTTTTACATTGATTTATTAGATCTCTATGATACTCGGTACAACTTTCCATTTTTGACATTCCTTTTTTTGTCGACTCGTGGAAGAGTCGTTTGTTTTTTGGGGGGAAAATTGTAGAGTCCGTGTTTATACACTACAGCAGCTTTCTCAACCTACAGTACTATTGTGGTGATCATTGATGTTTAACGCAGTTCATCTGTCCTTTTACTAAAGCTCAACATGTTCAACATTTGTGGTGATTCTTATTTGGTTGCATTTATCTATGCATTCTTACTGATACACTTCTTCTCTCGACAACCAAATAAACACTTCCAAGTGAAACACTTCGGAACGTTGGTTTATAGGTTGTTGATACGCTACGTCATTGTCGCGTGTCGCCTCAGTAACAGAGGCGACTATGCGCGGCATAGTTTCGCCGCTCGTTCGCTCGAACTGGGCACCTGGGCGACATAGGCAAAGCATCGTCAGTTTTATGCAATAATAACAACTACTCGTTGAGTACGCTTTAGCCGTAACGTTTTAGCTTTGCCTGTGTTTAGTCGCCCGTCTCGTAATCAAACCGTGTAGTCAATTGTAAACAAAAGTAACAGTTGTAACAAAGTAATCAGAACGTTTCATTCTCAATAGTCACGAATTGTATAACAGCCATGAGTGACAGACACCGAAACCATTACTGTCATTTCGATCTGATATACGCTCGAACAAATCAATCAACGACAATGAAATAGCAAACAACACCGCTCAAACATGGACACAAATGCACATGAGTGTTCAAAAAAGTTCAAATTTTTTCAATACGAAATATTGAGTTGCAGCGACTACAGACGAACGGACGAATGTCGATATTTCTGATGCCTGCGCAAATGCGAGGCTGTTTTCGTGCGAAAGTCGCATTCGTTGCAAGCAAAAGGTCGTGAATCAGAGTGCACTTGACGTTGATGTTTGCGCACACCATTGCTGGTCTTGAATGTCGCGCAGCACTGGTCGCACTGGTGCGAACGGACCGCTGAATGCTTCATCTGACGGTGATCGAGCAAATTTCGTTTCCATTTTGTGCGAAAGTCACATTGGTCACAGGCAAACGGCTGATCTGTAGAGTGCACAACGCTGTGCCAGTGCAGATGTTCTGTTGTTTTGAACGTCTTGCCACATCGTTCGCATTCAAATCGACCGTCCTTGGCATGTGCGGTGCGTTGGTGTCTCAGCAAATGGCAGTTTCGCTTTGCAGCACACGCGCATTGGTCGCATTTGAATGGTCTGACGTTGGAATGGGTTTGTATCGAATGCAACGTCAATGAGCGCTTCGTCTTTGCCCGATAGGAGCACTCGGTGCATGTGAACGGTCGCTCAGTGGAATGAACGGCGCTCAAATGTGCGCTCAACTGGGAGTTGCTTATCGTCATTAGTCCACACAAATGACATTCGAGTGCCGTTTTATGTTCATTTTTCCGCGTCATTATGTTGCGGTTGTCTCTATTCGGTTGAGTTTTACCGGTTCTTGCGCGTTTCAGCGTTTTTCGGCCAGCCCGAAAGCAAGCGAAACTGTCTGCAACGTGCTGCCGCTGATGCGCGAGAAACGACGCCACACTCAGAAACGCCAACTCGCACCCGGCACACTCGTGAGCAAGCAACTGCACGGACATCATGCGCTGCTGAAACTAGAAATCGATCAAAGCAATGAAAACTTGTTGACAGTAAAAACTTGTGGGTTGCTTTAAAGTTGTCAATGAAGAAACGCAACGGTTTATTGGCTGCACTGAAAATAATTGAAACAATGACTGAAATTTAACGGGCATTTTGAATTAAATTTATTAGCGATAAAGAAAAACATTTTTCACCAGTGAACCTGGCCACAGAGCAGTTCTTATTGATTTTTTATCTGCCTGTCTAAGCCAACAAAAACGATCACCAATACGACAAGACTGGCGTGTGGTGGTCTTCAGGCAGCATTTAGGGGAGCATGAACGTGAGCGGGTTGTGTGAATGCACTTGTTGGAGATTGCGAAGTGAGATTGCGGTTGAGCAAACTGGGTGAGTAAATGAACACACGTGAGACGGTAAACATATGTAAATGGAGTTGGTGTATGGAATGGAGTGCGTCTCTGTGCGTTGGGTTATGCAGTGTGAAGCTGCAATTGACACAAGCCCATTCAGTCGCCAGACCGTTCAAATGAGACGGCAGTGCCACGGGAACACAACGGCCACAAGAATTTCAGTTTTTTTTGTTCCATCTCCTTCTTCAAGTGAAGCTGTCCAGCGAAACTGAAAGTCCACATCGATGTGCGCTCACTGCGCTGACCGGTCAGAAACTGACTGTTTTCAAGAACATGACGTCATTTCGGTCTGACGGGTTCGAATCAACAGGCCATATGAATGATAAGTTTGCATCAGGTGTTTTTTTTATATTATTTGCTTTGTTGTTACAATCATTGGAAAGCGATCGGTGAATCTGGAATTCTTTGTTCTCTTTTTTCTAGTTTTGCTGTTGTTGTTTGCACTGATGGATGAATAAGAAATCAGTTTTATGCTTGATGTGGCATTTCAAAAGTGCCGAAGTGGCCCGGTCCGAGTTTCTGAAACACAATTGGGTCGAACAAACTGTAGTCGTGGCATCACACATTTATTTCCTTTTTTTCGTACATCTGCAAACGCATCAAGTCGCAGTACAAAAAAAAGACTGTGTGGTATTTTCAAACGGTGGCATTTCGCCTAAAAAATCGTTTCGTGCTTGTTTTCATTTCAAACAAAAAATCTTTTCCAGTTGTTCCCATTCGTGTTCATCCAAAATACCGGCAATAAGTGACAAAAATCTGTTGTGACAGTTTTCTGATCATTTTTGTTGCCACCAGAAGATGAAAAGAGTGAAAGTAAATTGATGGAGACCATCCACATGCAACGTCAATATTTTTTGTTGGGAAAAATCACATGGCATGAGAAGCATAATTGTCTGCTGACGCAATGAGAGTTCGATTTTACTTTTTTATTCTTATCTCTTGTGCGTCAGTGCAGCGGATGCCGATGCTTTTCCGCAATCGTGGTTGCAATTCCGCCGTTTTTTTTGTTGTCCGTCTGGTTCTCTGAAATTTATGTCTGGACAAGTTTTTTTGCACCGAACACTGCTGGAGACATAACGTACAACAAATAAGCCAGACACACCATTTGCATCGGCTGTTTGCATTTTTTTTGAAAGCAAAATAAAAACTGTCCAGTCGACTGCAGGAGCGCAGCCAAATTAGAGAAATGAATGTCGACATTTTATGAAGTGTGTTCAGTTTTTGTGTTTTTTTCTGATTGTTTTTCCGATCTGAAGAGTTGAGCGGCATTCATGAAGCAGTATTCAGTGAAGCGCAGCGGTGTTAAAACACAGCTACGCGTTCACTAAATGCTGAGTCATGAATGCTCCTTTACGCGTTTCTTTCAACTGTTTTTGCACTCCTAGCAGCGCTGAGCAACAACTTGGTGATACTCTTTTCAAAACAGATGCAGGTATCACCGAAAAATGTCACGTTATTCTGCGCAAAAACTTGACGTCATCAACGTTTTTTTCACAAAACAGCGAATGTACTGCTTCGTGCTGAAAACCACTCGATTCAACAGTTTTGTTTCTGTGAATGATAAGCCGTGCACACGGAGTGCTGAGAATTAAAGTATGGCCGAATAAATAAGGCAGTCAATCAAGGCGCGATCAGTCGCAGACTAGGAGTTGTCTTTTTCAGAAATGCCATAGCATAAAAAACATTCGGAAAGAGTCGAAATCACCATTAACCGTAGTCCAGCTTCTTCAACGACGCACTTTGATATCCCAGCAATTGATTTTGTCTGATAACAGCAAGCGGCTGTCAGCAGTATTGCCGTCAGATTCGAAAGTCAAAATAATGACGCGTCTTCAGTCTCTCCGCTGAAACACACGGCGGCTGGCACGAACTGGTGGTGCGGATGATGATGAGACTGCATGATACACTGAGCTGATAATGAAACTTTGAATTTCCGCACGTCTCCGCAAATGCTGTGTGCGTGCATGGATCCGTGTTCAGGAATTCACAAGTTTTTTCCGAGAGAAGTAACTTTTCTGTTCCGAGGCATTGTAGACGGCTTGAAGCTGAATCACACAAATGCGCATCATTGCTTGTTTCGCATTTTTATTTGTCGGGCGCCTTTTGGTGCATGGCCACGCAAAAAAATCAAAAAGCTAAGCGACTCGCAATTTCACGCAGGAAAAAAGTCTCACCCACAAATATTCATATTTTACGTCCTCAAACTGCTCATCAAAGCGTCAGATGCCAGTATTCCATCCAAAGAGCAAACCACATGAATATCTGTACGATACGTCACATTTACATGTAACTGCATATATGTTAGTAAGCTTGTTTTTTTGCTGCACTTGTCTATTTTTAGTTCCGCTTTGAACTTTTTTCGTGCTATGGGTGCGTTGGGCTCCGCCGTTTTCGTTTTTTTTTCTTTTCCGATTTATTACATATTACATTACATACGTATGCTCATGCGGCAATTGTAAAAAAGTTAGCCATTCACATCATCACGGCAAGCATGGTCAGATAGAGGCATAGACAGGATGTTAGACATGCAAATTTTGTAAACTTGTACACCATAAACATGCGTGGCGCGCAGTAACACCAAAAACAAAAACAAAATACAAATCCCAAACCAAATAAAACCAAAAGTAGAACAGCGAAATCGAAAGAATTTCAGATTGAAGTTTATCAAAATCCAGCAATCTTCCGCCATGTGAGCGCATTTCAGTTCCTGGTTTGTACCCTTTGATTGAAAACTTTCAAATGCACCGAATGGGACGTTTGCGATCTGTTTCGTGTTTCTCATATTGTTTCATACAGAAATTCGTTTATACTGAGAGGTAACATGGGAATTGATGTAGCTGAAGCAAAAGCAGCGCGCGAGAAAAAAATCCAGCTAATCACGCGCCGGCTCGTGTGCGCGGCTCTACTCGTCTTGGTCGGAGTCATATAGAGCTGTGTGTGTCGTCTGAGAGATAATGCGGCCCGCGTTTTAGAGCCGTTTTCCGTCGAAGAAACGGTCGCGCATATTTTTCCATCTTGTTCCTTGTCTGTCTGCGGTCTGTGCGTATCATAAAGCTTGAGTCAAGGTTTCCACACGCTTAGACGCGCATTAGCCACACGCACATCGGGGGGCAGACGCACATAAATTTTAACACGAAACACAGCGCGCGTTTTCTCGAAGCGGGCAAGATGTGCCACAACAACAACAAGGAGCGCATACATACAACACGACGGTGGTGTCTAGACAGACTGAAAGCAGACAGATATATAGGTTGTGTATATATGCATATATTTTCAGCATGATGCATACATATGTGTGTCCTTGTTGTTGTTGTTGTTGTGTGGTGGTCGTTCGCGTGCGTTGGGTGTGTCTGTCGCGTCACAACATCAACGCACGCGCACATAACAATTAGAACAACAACATAACGACAAACATGTGCGTGTATACTGTATGTGTGTATGTGACAGAGATGCGACAGACATACAAACACAACACACACGAACATATATGTTATATGCGGTGCTACGCAAGCTCAATGGCTCCGCTAGCATTCCCCACATCTTTATCAAAGCCACACGAGTGCACCGAAGACCCGCAGCTGAATCGTTTGCATCGGGCGCTTTTTTCCCGCCCAGTTTTATGTATTCAAGGTTCGATTGAAATTTTTTCGCACTGTTACCTTTGAACCTGTTTCGCAAATTTCTCAATGGCCTCCCCATCCTTCTCACGTTGTTCTCGTTTGTTGTGTTCGTTTCGTATATTTTGTAACCGCAACGAGAAAACACGGAGTTGCACACATTGCGGTTCACCAAAAAACAGATAAACTGAACATATTGCTTTTTGTGTCTCCCGAGTTCGTATGTGATATATTTCGCTGACATATATACGAGCATAGTTTCAGTCGAGTTGGGTATAATACATACAATATATGCACAATATATTATATTCGTGCAGCGCGCACACACACGATTTTACTGACGACAAAGAACGACGAGAGAAAAAAAACGTTTTTCTGCGCACCGCGGTAGTCCGCTTTTTGCGTTCACATCTGTCAGTTCGTTCCTATTCTTCTTCTGTTTCGCGTCTATCTCTCTGTCTCTTTCTGCGTCTGTTCAGACGGTGTGTGTTCTTGCTGCGTGTGTCTCGTCTGTTCTATTTTTACGTGTTCAACAGCGCGCGCGCACACGGCACATTGTGCGTACATATATGCGCAGCTCATTCGTATGTATGTAGGTGCAACGTCCAAAAATGCCGCGTCGCCGCACACAAAAACGCAATATAATAATCATATATGTACACGAACATGCAGACAGTGTATGTGTGTGTTGTGTTGTGTTTTTGTGTGTGTGTGTTGTGTTTTGCCGGGTCGTGTGGCGTTGTGTGTGTCTGTCTGTCTGCGTACGTACAGGGTGTCCCGCAAAGGCGTGCTATTTATTTCTTTGCCAGTATGCCATGTTCTTGTGACACCTTTTGGAACTTTAAGTATTGATCATTTCTCGCTGAAAAAAGTTCAAAAAGTGGCAAAAAAATGCTCCGAAAAGTCCAAGACCAGGCGACGCACGGGACAGATGAACAGAAACAAACAGTTCGAAACCAAAAAAAACGGAACGAACAGCCCGGAAAATAAAAGCGTTCTGAAAACCCGCAAGAAAAGCAGTGTAAAAGACCAGTTTGCAGGACGATGGTGGTAAACAATCGTGCATGCTTTGCACGGTATATTCAGTGCGTTCTTTACAGCCACCCTGTACGTACTGTGCCAACCAAGCCTAGACCACAAGCACACACACACACACGCACATACTCAGACACATATACGCTGTCTCGACACACAGTGGTTGTTGTTGTTGCAGTGTTTGTGTGCGTGTGTGTCTGCAACCAACCACGTTGTGTGGTAAGCGGACTGGGTTGTTTTCGATATTCTCTGCGTGGTGGTGTGCGAGTTAGACAGAGTGTAGCAAAAAGAGTTGGAGAGAGAAAGATTCAAGAATATTATATGAAATGAGCGCGCACAGTTTTCGAGGCGAGACGAGACGAGACACGAGACGAGACACACACACAGGACCGTGTGCGTGCGTGCGCGTGCCCAGCCCAGACTGCGGCCAGCGAGTTTTTTTTTTGGTTGTTGAAATTTTCGTTCGTTTATATGTGCAAGAGAGACTTTGCGTTAATTCAAAAAAAATAAATCTTTTTTCTCCGAGTGCATTTATACTGTTGAACATGTATATTTTGGGATTTTCTTCTTTGAAGGTTTAAAGTAATTGCCTGAAACTTTAGGTTTTTCTTCTGTTTGCAACATCAACAGAACAGTGGTTAAACTATTCATTAGACAACCGAATCTGAACAATACTGGTTGTGATGACAAAACTATTGTGTCGTCAAAGATCCTTGGACAAACCTGGTTTCGGCTGTCATCTCAACATCTCTTTCTGTTTATTCCGGACAAAAAACAGTCAATAATGGACTTTCCATTCAATCCAATCATTGCTCATTCCATGATCTAGTCTAAGCGCAAATTATGACGTCTATTACAAAAGTAGAATGTGTTGACGCGTTGGAAAACACTAACTTGCTTTTGCGACGCTACAACATTTATTTGTTTGCTGTCAGGTCCAGACAGGTTGCGTTGCATTTCGGCATCATCATATTTGGTAATCGCATTTATTGGTTGCTTCTATCAAATGCTGCTCACTGTTCAACGCCATGCCGTTTTTTTGGTGCCATTTTACAGTTGCTGAAGTGCAGAGTAGTAATATTTATTTACCTTCACCCTGGGCCAACAGGGTTTGCTGTGGTTCTGCTTAGCTTGCTTCTTGTGCTCGTTAGACTGCCGTATGCGTTTGATGCAACAGTGATATTTTGAACTCTCCGAGTCAGTAGCAACGTTTTTGTGCTTGTTGTGTTATCGATTTTCTGCAACGGCAATGATTTCAGTGATTTTCAAATTATCTTTGCAGAACACAAAAATTATAATCCACCAAAAAGTGCCCGCGCGAACTTCACACACGTCGCAACAAGGCGTAGCACCCACACACCACCTGAAAAATCTTCTAAACTCTATCTGATACAAAATCAATGCCACAATTCATTCCATGTCAACGGTGGTGTCTAAAAAAAACTCCGGTGACCACAGATAATCATTAACATTGCCTCGATTCCACAAAGGAAAACAAAAAAATAAAACAAAAAAAAACGAATCCAAAATTCCGCCGAAACACTCCGCCAAAACGGGTGGTGTCACTGTCGTCCGGTGGTGGTCGAACAATCAACAACAACAGCATCCGAAGAAGCAGCGCTGCGAATCCGAATCCACCTCGTTGGCGGCGTCGATGTTGACAGAATTGCTAGACATGATACGCCAGTGGAGGTTCTGGAAGCACAAACGGCGACGCCAACAACAACTGCACCACCACCAACGTCGGCGAACGCTGTCGAGTTACCAGTTGGCGAGCACGTCAGCTGGCGGCACACCGACCGGACTCGGACTGATCGATCCGGAGCAGCCGATGAACAGCGGCGGCAGCGCACAGACGACGACGCGACAGCATCGCGGATCGAGGGGGGCGGCGGCGACGACGGGCGACTCGTCGTCTGCGGCCGCCTACTTGGATCTGGCGATGCACGCCGACAGCAGCGTTTGGCTGGTCGAGGAGGAGTTGCAGAACATGCAGAAGACCGTGGTCAGTTCGGGTCGGGCGCTCGCGGATTCGGGAGTCTTTGTTCGGTTATTCTTGGTTTTTTTTCGTGGGTTTCGGCCGGAAAGTTGATGGGAAAAGCGAGAATATGCACTGTGCGATACATAACAACTGAGAGAACTCGTAGGCGAGTTGTAGTTATTGCAGAAGGAAGATGAATTCGGGGGTGGGGAATGAGCGTGACCCTGTGTGTGCCTTCCGCCGAGCAGATTCAAGCACACACCAAAGAATGTCATTCCACCCAGGTTGGGCGTGTTTTTTCGAATGTTTCGGAACGAAATGACGTCATGTTCTCAAAATATGTGTGCTTGTATGTCGGCATGCAGTGCACAGCAGCCTGGACTTTCGCAGTTTGGCTGGTTTCTTCACGTGAACAAGCGCGTGAAGTGGTGAATCACACTGACGTTCTGAATGCCAGTGTGTGAGAAATGAGCATTTCAAAGGAAATGACGTCATTTCGGTCTGATTCGTTCGAAAAACGCAGTATTCTGTCCGTCATCGTGTGACCAGGGCAGTGTCGGATGGCAGGCATTTTCTTCATTGTGAGGAAAAGTTCCACAGCGCCTGCGGTGTTTTTCTCCGTTGCAAAGAATCTCTCGATTTTGAATATGTTTGAAATGTGGTTCCTCAAAAATCTATTGAAAACCAGCAAACTATTCTGTGGTTGGTGTTGTGTGCAAATGAACGCGGACCTTCGATCCAAATAATCTGATCTGACCCTTGATTTCCACAAATGTAATTTGTTCCAAAGAAAAAAACATTTTTTTCGGAGCTTGTATCTTTTTCTGCGGTGTGCCTGTCAGTCTATTATTTGCGTTTTTCTCAACTGAGCGACCGAATTGCGTTTTTCTTGATCTTCAAAGTTTTAATTTTCGTTTTATTCGAATGAAAAAACGAAACAAACAAAAAAAACCAAGCTCGGCAAAAAAAAAACAGCTGCGTGCATCCAGGTTTTTCGGATCATAAAAAGTTGCGAGTCCGAATTTTGACCTTGGCGCTCGCGCTCGCACAACCGGGATGGAGCCGTAGTTTTTATAAAGTTTTAGTTATTTTTTAAATCTTGTCAAACTCGCAGACGTTACAAAGAAAAGAAACAATAATTTCTCCGCAATTCACTGCAGTTTTTTTTGCAATTCCCTTTTTGCTTTGTGTGTTATTTGATCAAATCAAGAAAAAAAGTCTGTATTTCCCAATACATTGCCTCCAGTAAAGCGGCTTTTACAGTAGGTTGTATACTTGTACTGCAGTTTTACACCAAAAATTGTGGCCGCATTAAAAATTCGCAACATTTTATAGCCGCTGTCGCATGCAAATAAATGCGCATGGTGATTATGTGAAAAAAACGTAAGCCGACGATAAAAATTGTTGCAGACAGACAATAAATACCAACAGTAAACCGAGTTTTATGGTTTTTATGGGACTCATGCTCTATCTATACACGTTTTTCTCATGTTCGCATACCGTCGATGTTTAACGTGAACTTTATGATGAATTTCAACATTATTATTTTCGACGCGCAACTTCGGTCACATATGGATGTCAGTTGTCACTGTCATTGGTACACTTCATGACGAAGACAAATTAGATACGGGCGGATTTTTTTTCTCTCGATTTTTTCCCCTGACGCTAACTACCGTAAAGTCTTGCATATAAGGTTCCTCCCACTTATAAGACCCCCACCCAAAAGTGGGCGGAGTGTCACACGGCGGAAAACCCAAAAATTCAAAATTTTGAATGGGTCAAAATCCCACCCCGTTTATAAGGCCCGGAATTCCTAATCTTCGCTTTATAAGGCCTCCTCCCACTTATAAGGTTGTCACACAAAATTCCACTTTTTCAGAAATTTTTGATTTTCAAATTTATATAAGGAGACCTTATATGCAAGACTTTACGGTAGTTATCATGAAAGCTCAGTTTTTTCGGTTCAGTATTCCAAAAATGCAAAACGAAAGATCAAACGGATAGAGCTATATCAAATGACGGGGCAAGGCTAGGTTTCTGCCTCCCGGCAGGGTGTTGCGTTGTTGAAATGTTTGAAAACGGGGAATTCAAAGGAATCCATTTTGATATTTATACTTTTATGCTTGCGAACAGCTCTTTGCGTCTTCTAAATTAAATAAAGTTTTTGTTTAAATCTCTGAAACCCGAATAGCCCGTGCTTTTCCATGCGCAGCATTTCAAAAACCGCCACTTTCACCCCTGGAAGCACACCGTGTAAACGTGCACAAAAACATGTCTAGTCGCGGCCGAACTGCTCCTCCCACTGTGTCTGGAACGCAAACACAAAACGCACACCCGAGTCGCAATAAGGCATTCATTTTTTTCCGTGCGCCCGCACAAGTTTTTTTTTTCACCGCATGTAATTGCATACAACATAACATACGGCCGCCCAAAACCGGGACTGTCTAACCATACATGAGGAACTGAATAATAAATTTATGTTTTCCTTTCTCGTTGCGGTACACATACTCAACGAAAACGGTGTGTATGTTATTCATATGTGAATGTGTGCGGCGCGGGCACTGGGCGGACGCTGCTCAATCAAACTGTATGTGACGCTGATCAGGTGGTCGACTAACATGGTTCAGTTTGTTTCTGCGATGTCTGAGTCTAACTAAACGGCTTTGTATACCGGTGTGCTTCATTCAATAGCGCGACAACTCGACAGCAAACTGAATGTGGTTTGATTCAGCGGAACTCCGAACGGAGACAGTTTGTAATTAATTAATCATGGAGAGAGATAGAGCTAGAAATGGGCGGACGAAAGTCCATTTTCACATACATACCTGTGTGACATGCGACTGTATGAATGCTGTTGTGCATCTGTATGTGCATGTACAATGTATGTTTATTGCACCGGAGGCGTAATTAGCGGCCTAGACAGATAAATCAGCAAGCTTCGCAAATTGCAACAAGTTTCCGTGGCAATATCGCAGGCAGGCAGGCAATATGCCATGTTTTTGTCTTGTTGAGGTGTGCTTTGTAAATAATTCATCATGACGCGTTAGAAACGTAAAAACAGTCGACGTTATTGCGGTGCGGTGGGGCTCGCTCGGTTTTTCAATTAAGGTTTTGCGAAACTTGCGGTTCGAATATACAATGCCAAATCTAAGATCCCGGTGTGGGCAATTAGAAGCGAACGAAAGGAATATGAAATGAATAACGATTACAGGTGAAAAGATCACCAATACGATAAAACTCTCGTCTACGTTTCCCCAAATGGCATCAGACCAATAGGTAAATGCCAAAAGGTCCCAAAAGGCCACACGGCAGGGAGTTTTATGGGACACAGGTGAGGTGCACGGGGTCAGAAAAAACACACAATTAGAAGCCCACGTTGCATAATTCTGTCCAATCCCAATCAGTGAGGGCTGAAAAGATTGAACTGAAGAGAAAACTCTGACCTTGGGGTGAAGAGTGGATTTGTTTTGGTGTCGTTAGTTAGTCAGGGACTATGCGGATTTTTTGGATTTTTGTGGCACGAAGATTATTGACCTGACAATCAGTGTTTATTGAAAATTTTGATGATGCAATCGCCGTTTTTTTGTTAAAAAAGCCCAAATAAAAAAAAACAATGTTCGCAACAGAAATTGAATTCCTTTGTTGATATTCCATTGAACAATTGAACAAAACCGCAGTACCACAGTGCATCGATGTAGTTCTCGATTGCAAAACTGAGTGCACGTCTTTCAGAAGACGAAGAAACCCGGGCAGCTGGTCGTAGGTCTGGGGTCGCAGCACAGCTTTTGTTGAAGTGTGATTTTTTGTGAGAAACCCACGCATATTTTTTGTCGTGGCTTTCTTCTCAACGCGGGAGGCATCATAACAATAACATTATCTGCACAAAATAATAGAATTTTTAACGTTTGTGTTTCTGTTGTCTGTTGTTGAGTGCATGACTTGCGCCCTGTGTGTTCGTCTGGTGGCTTTCTTTGTGTGTGGCATTCAACAATGTTTGGATGAAACGTTTTCTGTTGACAGAAAAAAGACAGTTTTTTTCGCACAAAAGTGGTGACTCTCTCTATCTATTGTTTGCGCTGAAAGGTGTGCACACAGTTTGAGGCATTGTTTGTTGTTTGTCCGGGTGAATCCAGTTTCGAGAGTGTGGGCACTGAGGTTTTTTTTATGGGCGCAATCTGAGACAAGACGCCCATGCAATAGAAACGAAAATCACGTACGATGAAGAAAAAAACCTGAATCAATGAGAGATCTGAACGAGCGTACAGCCGATTACACAGACAATCAGTGGCTAATTAATTTACAACGGTTCCATTAATTTGCGAAATGTCGTGTGTTTCCACGCTGCATTGGGTTTGTGTCTGGAAACAATCGCAACAAACGTGTTTTCCCTTGCTCTTTCAGGCGGTGCTGCTGAACAGGATGCGTCATCAGGCGGACGATGTCGCTGTCACTGCTGATGACGAGGTAAAACAATGAGCTGGTTGTCATTTGTTTCAGCCGATTACAGTGATGTGTTGGATGGGGTAAAGTCCTGGTCTGAAAACCGTGCACTTTCGTTGTGCCACTCGTGATGTTGAATCTTAATAGGCATTCATGAACCAGTATTTGATGACCGCGCAGCTATGTTTTTACACAGCTACGCGTCACTAAATACTGCTTCATGAATGCCGCTTTAACGACACACACACAGGCGCACATGCGATTTTATAGATTGAAAGCTACAAACAAGGACTTTACCGCCACATTGCACCATAATCGACTGTGGAGTGTTTTTTGTTTTGTTTTTAAAGTTGTTTGTCTTCATTTGTCTCTTGCGGTCCGGCGTGGCACGAACGAACAGAACACCTACCCTTTATTTTTTGCATAGTACGCGCTTCTTTTTGATAAGAATGTAAGCGAAGCGTTATTTTGTTGTTGTGTGACAGTTTTGTTCATCGTGCGTTATCACATGATCAATTTGGTTTGAAATTGGTCATCTTGCGATTGTTGAAAAAGTAGGTTGCCAAAGGGATCGAAACAAATTGAGAAAATAATTTCCGCTCATTCGAATGCGCGCACGGACGAACGGTGAAACCGGCACGGCAATGCGGCACAAATGCGCTCATTTCAATTTTTAAAAAAATCTTCATCAGCAACATTGTTGAATACGCGGGACAACAGTGGCCGCAAGATGGATGGGATGGATTCGCCAAACAGGTTTTTGTCTGTCTCTCCCGTTGGTATTTTTTTTCAAAAACAAAGATTCGCTCCGTCATTAAACATGAAATAAAGACAAAACGTTCGCGCATTCATGATGGGCCACTCTCGCTGGCGCTACTGCTGCCGCGTCTGGCGGTGACTGGCTGTGCCAGCAGCGACGCGGCGCCCGTGATGCTTGCTGCGCTGTCATCATATTTATTATCAACAACACAGTTGTGTGTGTGTGTGTTTTCCAACAACAACAACAACCACAACAAATAAAAAAAAGCACTCGCTCTCTCGTCCGAGACAACCGACCAGAATGAACGCAACACCACCAAGCCAATCGATTGGAAAAAGTTTTCAGACAGACAGACACGCAATGCCAGACAGACAACGCGCGTGTGTGTGTGTTGAAATATTTTGCGCACACACACGCGCACAGTATGTCTGGGACAACACACACGCACAATATTATGATGATATTTTTGCAGTGCGCGTGCGCGTGTCTGCGAGTGCTAGTTACAACGTGTGGGCGCTGTGCGTCTGGGCGCGACGTGAATTGGGCGCAAGTCTGTCGGAGTGGTGATTTATGAACGTCTTTCTTCTTTAAGAAGCGGGCACCGTTCGTGCGTGGCACACTGATTGGAGCGCAAAGTGGCCGAGAGGACTTGCGACTGTATTGTCGTTGCGACAGATTCAGAATGGGAAACTGTTTTTCTTCGTCTCTTGTTCCTTCTCGTCTCGCTTGACGCTCCCGGCCTACCATACTATATGTGTGTATTATGATGGTGCGCATATGCCCATGCACCGGCCGACACGCACACCGTAAAATTACGTGAAAAAAAACGCAATAAAATAGCGAAATACACACACACGCGTGCCAGACATGCGCCGATGGAACAGTCAGCAATTCACATAATTGAAACAACAACGCACACCACAACAACAACAACACTACAGTAGGTATTATGGAGAATGTATGATGTGTTGACTGAAATGAAAACAAGCGGGCGGGCGGGCGACCGACTGGTGAGGGGAGGGGAGACGGACACAAACTGCGAACGGGGGTGCCAGGCAGTGTCACCGATATCGGTCGACGTCGTTGCAGCCTTGCTTGCGTTCACGATAATATGTAAATGTGTGCGTGTGTATGTGCGTATAGAAGTTGGAATAATGTAGTTGGACTGGATTGGATGTAGACGCGCACGGAGGCGGACCACCAGACTTGTCGTGGCACTGCTGCCGTGTCGAGGTGGTTGGTTTCGGTTTTTTTGGATGATCGACGAACGTCGCATGTCGCTGTCGGAACTGGTCGGTCGGGTCAGATCAGATTGAGCGAGAATGCTCGCAGCGGGCCACGCGCCGGCAGCGTCTGGCTCGGCGTCGCCATCTTCGTCGTGCCTCAGCTCGCCGATAGTGTCCCTCGTCGATAGGTTGTCGTCCGAAAGTTGTATTCCATCAATAATAATATTCCATGAACTTTTCTCATATATCCATCGTGATGAACCGTGATCACCGATACTTCGACTGTTGATCGCGATTTTCAACGATTTTGTCGTGCGACAAGCTGGAGGACTGCCGTGCGACGTGTTTCTGTCTAAAAAACAAAAAAACCCACCATTTCGCGGACACCCGTCGTCGCGCATGCGCTCTCAATTTTTCGATTGCGTGTTTCGTCTGTCGTTAAACCCCATCGAAAAATTCTGTCGTTCAACCACACACGGGTACTCGCACCAGTCACGTCAGACTGGCTAAATAAGTGACCGATTTCGTCATTTATATCGAAATACCGGTATTTATCACCTGTCATTTCTCGTAAACATCGTCCAGTCCGAAATAAATCCGTTTTGAACTTTTGAATCTGGTTCAATTTCAACCCTCCCCTACCCGGCGTTGCGCTAGTAGTGCCACGTGGATGTCGGATCCGAGCGTGTTTCGGTGGGTTACGTATTGAGACTCACTTAGACTTTTCTGTTGTTTTGACCCAATATGTACCAAAAAATCGAATTTTAATTATGCCCATTTCTCCATTGCCTTGCAGTGCGTTGGCTGCGTTACGGGTCGCTCGTGCATGCAGACGTTTCCGTGCGGGCATCGTGTGCTCTGTCGAAAATGCTTTATACGAACGATACAGGTTGGCCAATACGACGACCTTTATGGCTTAATGAAACTAGAATACAGTTATTGCAATTATTGATTACGTGCAGAACATTATTTTGCTCGATTTTCAAAGTACGATCTTTTATTTTGGTCCCGAGACTCAATGTGGTCATGTGAGGCATGTTTTCTGTGCAGGCATTGCTGTGGTGGGGGAGTATGGTTTGCACAGAAAGCATGCCTACCGTAATGAGTAATCACCAACAAATCATCTGATTCCCTATAATCTAGAGTTCGACTGTAGGGGGTCTGCATTGTCTCGATTCAGGTGGCGATCAACGATCGTAACTTGCCACTGCGCTGTGTGCTGTGTCGCTCGAAGATCGTACGACTGAAGTACCAGTCCGGCGGTCGCTCATACCCGCAGCAGCAGCCGACGCCGCCCGGCCTACTGCGACCGACCCCGAGCGCTCACCCACAGAGCGGCATCCTGCAGCCGGCCTACCTTTAGCCGTCTTGTTTTCTTCTCTCTCTCGTTTTTTTCTTGTTCTGTTTTTTCGCTTTCTTCTTCTGATAATGTTTAATATGTGGTAGAGTCCTTTATTTTCTACTGTGTTACTTACTAGCTTTCTCCGCAGTCAAACAGACGCGCAGCTTTACTGTGAGAAAATTCTTCGACGATTGAATGGTTGGATAAGTTGACTAGATGACAAAGCGATGCGTGTTTTGACTGTGGAACTATGTGGATTTGTCGTGAGGTTTTGTCGCACCAAAACGGTTTTAATTGTTTTTGCGTTTAATTTATTCAGTGTTTTTCACACAGTAAAACGGACTTGAAAGATGCCGCAATTACTTTTTTCAAGAGAGAACCACACCGTCGTCGCGCGTGCATGTCCAGATAAGTATTCTGACCGATATTTGTGTTGTTGGCAGATATGTACATCTTGTTTCCTGTTTTCTCTTTTGTTCTTACTTGTGCACTTTTCTTTCAACGACAATAATGAATAACAGTTCGTTTTTATCAATAAACTTAACTAAAGACACTAAACCATGTTTGACCCCTCAAAGAGGGACATAAGCCCGCTTCATTTTCAGAAATCTTTCACGTTTGTGTTGAATTCTTTTGTGTTAAATGTCGATTTTGTGTTGCTTGTTGGTTTGAGTCGATCGTTTTATGAACATAGAAGGCTGGCGCTCTTTCGATTTGCGATTGTTGTTTGTAGTTTTGTGCTCTGATTTATTTCTTAATTTGTGTGATCGGTTTGTTGGTTTCAAATAGTGTCAATTGTCAAGCAGTGCGTTCTTGTCGTGTTTTTATTCAAAGTTGCTATCAAATCTTCACAAAGCTAAATGTCATTGTTATGAAACAAGTTTACGACGACGTCCTGCAAAAAGTGTAAAAGATGTGTTGCTGCAAGATCGCCTTAAGAAGTGAAACGTCTGTCCAACTGCAACTGAAAACAAAAACGGTGGTACATGCGGTGATCTTTTTGCATAAACGACGTCGAAACGATTTTGTGTTCTCTCATGCTGCACGCGCTGTGATTACTTCGTATTGATTTTGTTTTGGTTATGCCACACAAAGAACACGGTTTTCAAAAGAAGTGTCAATTCTGAACATACGAACATGTGAACAATTTTTCGAATTTTTGAACCCGTTTGATTTAAACGACTGGTACATATTCTATCACCCGAATACAATATACTCCGTTTCTCTTTCAACACGTTCGGTAACCGCTGTGGCCTGAAATAGCTTGGAGTCAGCAAAATTTTTTTGTTGTGTTTCACAATTTCGAGTTTTCAGGCTCGGCTGGAAACCGAGATGCGCTTTCAAAAACTGTATTGACTTATATTAGGGTTTTTCACAGTTTTGTTCCACCGTATCACATGCAACCAAACAAAAATTCAGAACCCTTTTGTGCAATACTGTGACATCGAGCGTGCAAATGCGCCCGTAAAACATTGTGTTGCCTTTCTTTTTACTTTACTTTTTTGTCGTCAGTTTTATTTATGATTATTTATTTTCCACCGTTTCGCAGGTTTGAGAGTTTGGAACAGCAGTTCTCTACTACCCAGAAGTCTGTTTGCGGTATACATAGAGTTCAAAGCACACAATTATGTTGTTTTCAGTTGTGAACTTTTGACCATTTCAGCGTAACGTCGTAGCTGTTGCACTTGTCTCTTTTCATGTTGTTGGTCGTTTACTCTTGTAATCGTATGCGAAATTCTTACTTTTATAAACCCCAGCCAGGAAAACTGTGCTATCTTTTGCTGAAGTGCAGAAAACAACCGTAGATAATAGAATTTCTATTTTATTTGTTCACGACCGCACAGATTATGAATTATTTTTATTTAGACCACTTCTCTTTGTTAAAGCAACCGGTTTAGTCGCGTTTTGGTCCATATTACGCTTTGAATGGTGTCTGCCCGGATTGATGGCCTATCGATTGTTAGCAATTGTATTGAGTGTTTTGAGTTGAGCTGATTTTAATTTGTGACAAAAAATTGCAAATTATTGTGAGTGTGTGATTGTATATGTTCGCTCAAAGCGGACAAAAAATGCCACCAGCCGAATACTGTGCTCCCACCACAATAACAACAAAATGTGATTTTTTCAAAAAAAAATGTGAAGTGCTCCATCAATTCGAATGTTTGTGTTTATTGCATGGGACGGTTGTATTGTGTTGTCGGGATGTGCGTCGGACCAGCTCGTATGACTGCCAATGGATTGTACAGATGATAACAGAAAATGTGCGTGTAGACTGTCAGTAAAAGAAACCGCTATCATGAATTGTTTTGTTATTATATCGTTGCAATAAACCAAAAAAGAGAAGTAACTGTGAAAGAACATGTAGAATTCCGTGGTGAAGTTAGATTTTTAATTTGTCCACCAAAGCTCTCCTAACACCATTGCAAAAGAAGCTAGAGAAACTCGCCAAGAATCAAATCCTGACATAAACTTAAACAAAAAGTACCACGATTGGTTCAGCGTTCCAGCACAAAATAACAGTCTATTTTTGATTTTGAACAAGGGGAATTGTTCCTAGTGCAGCTGCCCTGACGCTCAACAAAATGAAAAAGATCAGTAAATTCTACTGAGCTTTTCTTTTCAGAAATTGTTGTGTTGCAACTTGCAGTCGAACTTTAAATTATAGGCAATCATCTGATTGGTTGGCGACCGTGATGCATGCATATATGCACATCAAACTACGTCTCTTCACAGCAATACCTGCACAAAATGCAAACATCAACCATAAAACCGATGTCCTGTCTACGTGTGCAATGGACCCGCAAAACAACTGAAAAAGATCACACACCAGCACAACAAAGTTGATTGTGAGCAAAGTAAGATTTACCGTGGGCACCATCTACTCATCAACAGTGTCTGAGATTTTTCGCGGTAATGAACAATCAAAATCACCAGATCACTTCTTTCTTGACCTTCACCTCACCGAAGCACTCCGTTTGATGCGCTTTCAGGTGCTCGTTTGTCGTGAACGCCATCGCGCATCGGCCGCATTCGAACGGTCGCCGTGGTACGTCGCTCGCCGATCGTTGCATCGAACGTTGCACGTTGAATTTCGTCTCACACTGGATGGACGCGCCGTGGTGACATCGCTTGAGATGTTGCTTCAAATGGGATTTGGCTTTGAACGCAGCGTCGCAGAGAGCGCACGCGAACGGACGCACGCACACGGCGGCGTGTCGGTTACGCTGATGCGCACGCAGCGCGACGGCGTTTTTCGCGCGATATTCACACCGGTCGCACGGGTGATCGCGGACATTCGCTTCAGCGTGCACGAGACGTTGGTGGCGCAGGAAAACCGGCTTCAACTTGAAGCTGGCTTCACACTGATCACATTTGAACGGACGCTCGGTGGAATGTCGAAGTTTCTGATGCGTGCGCAGCACTAGCGCTGTTTTCGTGCGATAGCTACACTGATTACATCGGAACGGACGACTGGTGGAATGTCGGTACTGCTTGTGGATCCGCAGATTTCCGGCCGTTTTTGCGCCAAAGTCGCACTGATCGCACTTGAACGGACGCTCCGTCGAGTGTCGATGTCGCTGATGCGAGCGTAGTACTGGCGCTGTGGTCGTCCGAAAGCCGCATTGATCGCATTTGAACGGACGATTGGCTGCAATGGACTGTTGATGCTGCTGATCAATGGACGACTGTTCCGGTGTTTTCGGGCGAACGTCGAACGGTTCGGTTTTGATATCGAAATTGTGCAGCAATTGTTCGTGTGCCGTCAAGTCACTGTCGACTTTCGTCATTGATGAACATTGGTCGTGTGGAATTGGAAGCGCACGATCGCTGCGATGCGACGACGACGAATTCGCCGGTGAGTTCGCTGTAAACGAGTTTCGTCTTTTTTTAAACAGAGAACAACAAGCAAGAAGCGATGTTCCAGGCGAAATCTGCTGCTGAACCGCTTGACACTACATAACAGCGGAATGAATTTCTTTTAAAACAGTAAAAATTGATGATTATTACCATTAGTTAGATTCCTTTTGTTGGTTATGCGAGATTTTGATCCCAAATTTGGAACACTTATAGCACGTTTTCTCGTGTGGGGATTATAGAGAAACTTTTTGATTTTTGATTTAAACGATACATTCAAAGTTGTACGTTCTAGTTATGGTTCACCCTGTATATCTGGCAAAAATTTCAACTCAAAATGATTGACGTTAAACGGTTCGCGTGCTGTGGCGCAACTGCCGCTACAGTCCAATCTGGCTAATACCTACATGTATAAAACTAGCTCTTTGTGCTGTGTTTCCACAGCAAAGCCTGCATCAACTGCACGTGTATCATGCAACCAACCAGTTGTATTTATATTAGCCAGATGGACCGTACTTCTGCGCGCCCTGCATACACAACATTCAAGGTTTGCCTGTCGCTTTTCGGCGATTGTGGTGACAACAAAACAATTTCTTACGGACACCACTGTCTGCAAGTTTTCGGAGTATTGAAACATGAAAATCGTTGCATCACTTTTCGTTGAGCTCACCAAAGCACTCCGTTTGATGCGCGTGCAGGCCATGTTGTATCGGCGGATGCTTTTTATTGAAATGGTGCGTCAACTTCCACTTGAATTTGAATGATGCGCGACAGTGGGTGCACGCGAACGGACGCTCCGTGGAATGGCGGTTTCGCTTGTGAATACGCAAAATCGTCGTCGTTTTTGCGCCAAACTTGCACTGATCACATGGAAATGGGCGTTCAGTGGAATGTCGGGTGCGCTGATGCAGGCGCAACGCTGTTGGTCGTTTTGTGCAATACTCACATTGATCACACTGGTACGGACGCTCCGTGGAATGTCGCTGCAGCTGATGCACACGCAAATTTCCCGCCGTTTTTGCGCCATAGTCGCATTGATCACATTTGAACGGACGCTCCGTCGAATGTCGCAGTTTCTGATGCACGCGCAGATTTGCTGCGGTTGTAGCGCGATGGTCACACTGGTCGCAGGGGTGACGACGACGGGAATCAACATTGGTGAGCGTGACACGTTCGTGGTGATGGTGATTTTGTTGATCGAAATCGGTTGATGTGGATTGTTGATGTTGTTGGTGAATGGTCAATTCTTCCGCTGTTTTCGCGCGAACGTCGCTATGATCGGAGTTGAATGCAGAATTGTGCAGCGTTTGTTCGTGTGCCGCCAAGTCACTGTCGCCCTTCGTCGAGAGTGAACATTGGTCGTGTTGAAATGGAAGCGCACGATCGCTGCGATGCGACGACGACGAATTCGCCGTTGTGTTCCCTGGAAAATAACGAGTTTTCGCTGTTTGCACGACCAAAAACTGGCGACTCAAATACGTTTGCAGACGTAGAAAGAAAATTCGTTCCATGCTTGATGCGGCAGTGACTAACGGGCACTACACCGATTTCGAATTCTCGTGTCACCATTTAAAACAGGAAATTGAAAATTTTGAATGAAAAAAATTTCTGCTACGTTTTCTGCCAAAACATGACAATGTTTTTCATCTGCGCGCGCATTCAGTCACAGAAATATAAGGAAAGATAACTTATCTTGGATAAGTACAACACGCGAAACTCTTCTCACCCTTGTTTCAAGGCAAGATTTTCAAAACCCCGCAAAAAGACGTTTTTTCACACCGCAACAACATATTTATCAACCTTCCACAATGGTAATCATTGTCAAAGTCAAATATTTTGCAAAAAAACACAAGACCTCACCAAAACACTGCTGCTGATGCGCGTACAGGCGCTCGTTTGTCGTGAACGCCATCGCACATCGGTCGCATTCGAACGGTCGCGGTGGTTCGTCGCTCGCCAATCGTTGCATCGAGCGTTGCACGTCGAATTCCGCATCAAATCGGGCGTCGTCGTCATCAGACTCGCATTCACACCGGTACGGTGGTCGTGGTGTCGACTGAACATCCGA
Organism: Theristus sp. LFF4_11; assembly: GCA_030248135.1. Lineage (NCBI taxonomy): Eukaryota > Metazoa > Nematoda > Chromadorea > Monhysterida > Xyalidae > Theristus > Theristus sp. LFF4_11. Next base: position 65,326 of record JASANC010001018.1, on the reverse strand, counting down.
ATCCGAATGGGCATGCACGAGAAACCAATTCGGCAATCCGTTGCTTGTCGTCAGACACGAACATTCAGCGCAGGTGAGCAGCAGCGATCTCTCGCTCGTAGCTGCGGTGCACTGCCCGCCGTCGCTGTCGTCGTCGCACTCGGATTTGATTGCGAAATTCGCCATCAGTCCCGTGCCCGTCTCCATTCAGTTTTTGTTCTGAGTTGAGAAGACAATTTTACGCATGTGAATCATAGCTGTTTCAAAAAGGCGTTTGACTCGAAAAGTCGAAAATTCACAAAACTGCCTTTATGATTTTTTGACTAGAATTGTGTGGACTTTGTTTTTGGCAGAATGTTTTTGACAATTGTCACTTCAGCAGGCCAAAGATCGACGAGCAAAGTTCAGTGGTCAGATACTGGCATACAAAGCTACTGCAATGGACCGCTCGTTAATGAACCAGAAAGCAAAAACCAACATAAAATTACGTTTCTGCAGCGAAGAAAGCTGCTTGTCAATGTCAACTCTTGGCTGTTGCCGATTGGCTGTCTCGATCTCGAATCGAATTCGCGCGGCGTGGCCGTTGTTGTCCATCAACAACAACGTCAAGCAGCCCGTTTTCTCTCTGAAGTTTCAAAAAAACACTATGGAAAATGGAACACAAAAAATGGTTGTTATTGTTAAGCAAACAAAAATCAAAATTAAAAAACTAAAGAAAAAACAAAAATTCCGATTTTTTCTTTTTTAATAAAAATTCGAAATTCCCCGCACTTTTTGACGAAACGAAAAAAGATTCAAAAAAAGTTTAAAAAAATTTCGAGCCTTTGCCAAAAAATATCACCAAACCAAGTAAATCAGCAAATTGGCCATGTTTTAGAGTTAGACTGTCGTGTCGTGTAGCACCGAGAAGTTTCACGTCACCACGTTCACAAAGTCACAATAAATCGGCCCACAAGAAGCCGACAAAAGAATCAAGACACGATCGATCCGACGAAGCACGCCGCCGGGAAGACGTCGACGAAAGAGCACCAAGAAGACCAACAATCCTCGTCGACAAAACTGTCGGAAACGGTGGTGGACAATAATAATACGGATCAGTGCTCAAGAAGAACCGTTGAAATTCAAAAGGAAAAGCAGAACGACAAGCGCTGCAAAATGCCGAACATCAAAGTGTTTTCCGGCTCTTCACATCCGGACTTGACGGCGCGTATCTGCGATCGCCTGCAGCATCAGATGGCAAAGGCGGTGCTGAAGAAGTTCAGCAATCGAGAAACGTGGTTGGTCCGCTTGATTGAACAATACTCAGGGTTGTTTGACACAAAATCGTGCGTCAATGACTGATAAAACGATTTCGCTTTGACTGGTGTCATATTACGCGCAAAAAATTGGGCTGCAACCTGCAAGTTGACTGATTGATTGCGGACGCATCAGTTGATTGACTGGGTCGATCACGTGTGTGATGTGATGTGACTAGGGTTGGCAAAATACCGTTTTTTTCAAATCGTGGTAAAAAAACCTGTATTTTTACCGGTAAAATTACGGTAATTTTACCGAAAAAAAACGAAAGCCAAAAAGTTGTAAAAACCCACATAATTTTCGCAGCCGACTTTAAACTTGAACCAGGATTTGTGAAAACAGCTTTCAGAATGCTTTGTTCAAAATCTCCTGCACCAACAAAGAAAATAAATTATGTTTGGGCCTGAAAACCCAAAAGGTCAGCAACAAATCGAACATCATCTTTTGCTCAATCGTTTATATTCCACCAATTACACAGGAAAAAAAACACAGCGTTTTCACCGGACAGTCTTTGGTCACAATAGACAAACACAATTTACTACAATAACGCAGATAAACCGTATTTAGAGTCAGTTTAGATCAAAAAGAAAACAAATCAGTAATTGTGTAAGAAAAACAGTTTTGAGCGACATTTGGAATTTTTGAAATTTTCAGCTCAGCTCGGCAGCTCCAGCCGATTCTTGCACCTCGCTTAACAGTTCTTTCAAAACATCAGTGTCAATTTCGTCATCATAATTTTCTTGGTCACAGATTTTCTCATTTTCTCATCAAAAATGATATAAAAACTCAGGATCCGAAATTGAAAAAAACCGGAAAAATTCGAAAAAAACCGGAAAAATACAGAAACGGTCTTTTTCCCGTTTTTTTCAAGGCACCAATTTTTGCCCTGGTAAAAAACCGCGTATAAATACGTGTTTTTTTACCGGTAAAAAAAACCGGTATTTTTACCATGCCAACCCTAGATGTGATGCATGCTTTCTGTGCAGGACCAGACTCCCACCACCTCCACAGCAATAACGCCTGCACAGAAAGCATGCATCACCGACCAATCAGCTGATCGCCAACAATGTTCGCGCTTGTAAAACACAAATTTCCCAATGATTTTCTTCCACCTCGCATAGCGTCGAGATCCGCGAGTCCGTGCGCGGCGAGGACGTCTACATCCTGCAGAGCGGCTGCGGCGAGATCAACGACAATCTGATGGAGCTGTTGATCATGATCAGCGCCTGCAAGATCGCCTCGGCACATCGTGTCACCGCTGTCATTCCGTGCTTTCCGTACGCCAGACAGGATAAGAAGGATAAGGTGGGCGCGGGCAATGGTTCTGCACGTTGTGTTTGGGTTGTTTGGTCGATTTTGTGTTTGCTTTTATTTCTTGACCGAAGAAATTTGGTTTTTTTATGGAGTTTCTGTCAATTCGGGAATCGATCCGACAGTTGGAAGTAATTAGTGTTGTGTTTTGTGACTGTGAGCTCCTGACATTCGACTCTTATTGAGTGGCATGCACGTATGGAATCTGTGTGTCATATGCGCCGATTGGTGGCTGATATCAGCAACTGTTAACGAATGAGAGACAGTGTGTGTTTTTGCGAGAGTCATTCATTTCAAATTGCCGCTTCCAGAGTCGAGCGCCAATCAGCGCAAAGCTGATCGCCAACATGATGACGGTCGCCGGTGCGGATCACGTGATCACAATGGACTTGCACGCGTCGCAAATTCAGGTGCACCATTTTTTGTTGTTGTTGTTGTTTTCTCGAGAACTTGCTGTTTAACGATGTGCTGATTGGCTGTATTTGAGATGCTGAATTACTTCAGTCGAACTGTAAATCATGGGCGATCAGCTGATTGGTTGCTTTTGAATTTCGGCTTCCTGGATGGTTGAACCAGCTCGATGCGGTTCATCCATCACCATGGAAGACTTTAGCGAAATTTCTTTGTTTTCAGGGATTCTTTGACATTCCAGTGGACAATTTATTCGCCGAGCCAGCGGTTCTCAAGTACATTTGCGAGAATATACCAAATTGGCAGCAGGCGACCGTCGTCTCGCCGGATGCCGGCGGTGCAAAACGGTTCGGTTCATTTTTTCCAAAAAAAACTCGTTCAAACACCAATCAGCTTTCGAGCACTTCAAGCCCACGCATCCACCGAGCGTGTGCTCGCTTTAACAAATGCAGCCAATCACCGAATCGCTAACAAAAATCCAACCCAATCAACGCGCGAGCACTTCCCTTCCACTAACTAAGCAACGAATCAGCGTGCGCTCACTTAAAAAACCGCAGACAATCAGCGTATCTGTTACTACAAATCTAACCAATCAACGTGCACGCACTCAACAACCACACAGCCAAGCAGCATTTGCCAATTACAGACAACCATGCAGCCAATCAGCGCATCTGTTGTGAATCCAATCAATCAACGTACGCGCACTTCCATCAGCTAAGCAACGAATCAGCGTGCGGCGCTCACTTAAAACAAACACGACAATCGCGAGTACCTGACATCTATCACAAACCGTAACCAATCAGCATGCGCGCCCATCCCCGAGACACAAACCACGCAGCCAATCAGCGTCTCACATACAAAACTCCAGCCAATCAACCAATTGCAGCGTCACTTCGATCGCCGACCGTCTGAACGTCGACTTCGCGTTGATACACAAGGAGCGAAAACGAGCGAACGAGGTGGAGCGAATGGTGCTGGTCGGCGATGTGAGGGACAGGGTGGCCGTGCTGGTCGACGACATGGCCGACACGTGCGGCACGATCTGTCTCGCCGCGGACAAGTGCGTCACGATGACACAACGCCCTCTTGCTGTTCCATTCCATTTTGTTTCGCGAAAAAGCAGGAAACTCCGATAAAACTGTATGAACCGCATGAAATTCGAAGACCCAAAAATTGGAGCCCCCTGCTCCGGTGCGCCAAGCGGTCGTTCGGAACTTTTCGTCATCATGGATCGCAACCGGAGTTTAGAGGAGGATGTGTGGTTCGTGTGATGACACTGCCCTGCCTCTTTTCGGTGACTCGTTGGTGATTCGTTCCAAACGGCCGAAAACATTCATTCTGAAATCAGTTATCAGTTCAAGAGCGGATGATCTATTCCGAAAGCAGCTTGGGAAACGGTTTGTGTTTGCCTGAGGCCTACCGCCGTTAGTCTAAAGACATGCCTCCGTTGGTGGAGTCTGTCCTGCACAGAAAGCGTGCACCGATCAGCCAATCAGCTGATTGCCAACAAAATTGAGAGTTTGACTGTATATAAAAACATATGTATTCAAAAAAGCAACGCTCATTTGCATTCAAACAACATTGCTCCCTGCAGATTGGTAGAAGCGGGCGCCGACAAAGTCTATGCGATCTGCGTGCACGGCATTTTCTCCGGCGCGGCGTTGCAACGACTGAACAACTCCGTATTCGAGGCGGTCATCGTCACGAACACGATACCGCAGGAGGCCAACATGAAGGAGTGCTCGAAGATACAGGTGCGTGCGCGCTCTGGACGAGACTGACTGTGTTGTTGTTGGTGTTGGGGTTTTAGGCGATGTTTTTAGCCAGGGCTAACCCAGAAAAGCGTACTGAACGCCGTCTAGTGCGGTGCCCATCGAGTTTTCTCTGTCGTTCAGTGCCTGTGCGTGCACCCCTCGATGCTCGATCCCCCGAACGCACAGACAACGTCGTCCAACGCGCTACCATTCAGGCCTCGAGTGATGACAATTTATTAAGGGTGTTTTTAAGGCGTATTCAGCAATTCGGTTTTTTTGTGCACACGACACTTAGAACATGGCCACGCGATTTCAAAATCGTTTTATGGGCACGATTAGTTTGCGCACGGGATTTAGAACGACGTCTGTGCGTACGGACGAATGTTCTCAGTTTTCAGACGACAGTTCTCAATGTCTCAGTGGAGTACTTGAGTATTGCGTGATTTGATTTGTCTCCAGTGTGTGCTTTATCACAATTTCAGTGCATCGACATTTCCATGATTCTTGCGGAGGCCATCCGGCGCACGCACAATGGCGAGTCAGTCTCATATTTGTTCAAAAACGTGCCCATGTAAGATGTGTTGGTTCTGCGACTCACTGCAGACGTAGAAAGGAGATGGTTTCATGCGTTTGCGTTGTCCAAATGATCCGATTGTTTCTCTGGGACTCATTTCGGCAAATTTGAATTTCCTCGTCAGGCTTTGACTGATTCTCTATCGATGTGAGCTTTGAATCGCAGAACTAGAAAGAAAGTAATTCTAACATTGTTTAGTGTTTGTTTCACGTTGCGGTTTTAGGCTTGTAGCTCTTTTTATTTTCTTGATCTGACTTGTCTGTTCATTTTGAAGCGAGAATGTGTGATGCTAGGTTTTTTTTCAAAAAGTCGGTTCTGCAATTTGCAGAAATTTGGTAAAAAATTTCTGCAAATGAAATTTGGTTTCTGCAAATTTCAAAAACATGACGAAAACAGTTTTTGTGCTTGTTTAATGTCATCTTTTTGTTCTGAGCATCATTTCTTAACGATGCTCAGGTTTGCAATTGTTAATTGCATCGTTTTACCGCAGAGTTTTTCAAAGATTCAGAAAAAAGCACCAAAACCAAACCAGATTGCCAAACCAAACAAATCACCAATCATTCGTTTCAAATTCAACCTGACCACAACACAATCAATATCAAATGAAAACCCTCATTGCTCAAAGTTCGCAATCAAAGCGATGGCTTCGGTCGGGTCGACGTTCTCAAAGGTGCAGTTCACTTTGTTCGGTTTGATTTTGTATCGCCTCTTTGTTTTTCATCCCCAGATACTGCATGCTTGCCTGCAGTTATACTCGGACCAGGGAATTCGTTCGCATTTGAATCGTTTCCATTCGTCAGCGACACTGCCCTTGCCCGGCAAAACTGATGAATAAAACTAGTGTAGATACAGCAGATCGGCATTTCCGTACGCCAGCAGCTGTTCAGATCCACCCATCTCAAACGGTAGAATATTTTGGAAGCCTTGAGAATACTGTGCGGGTCATCGAATCGGTTGCTGAGATTCTCGACAAGCTCGACGACAAATTTGCGCAACGTACCTCCGCCAATGTCTAATTTTTGCATCTTCTGTTGTGTGGATGATGGATCACTTCATTCTAATTCCAAACAGAAAGCCTAAGAGCAAACAATAATTTTCGATTTGATCTGATTCTGTTTTATTTTTCGAATTTCAAATGCTCCGATTTTATTTACGAAGGCAAAACAACGCCATTGCGCTACAGCAACCGCCGAAACAGCTGTTTTTGACAAAAAACTATTTGAAATTTCTTCCATGTTGATGTGAAACCTCAGTCAAGCGCTAAGCACAAAATGAATATTGCAGAACCAAGTTTGTATGCAAATCTGTTTCTGCAATTTGCAGAAATTTGCTAAAAAATTTCTGTAAACAGTCCAAAATTTCTGCAAAAAACCGACGTTTTTCTGCAAAAAACCCAGGTGTGATGTGGGTTTTAAAATGATACGTGTATTATTTTATCGCTACAGTCGACCTCAAAATTATAGGTAATTAGCGGATTGGTTGGTGATCACGTGTTGCATGCTTTCTATGCAAGCATTGCTATGGGGGCGGAGTCTTGCACCGAAAACATGCATCACGTGAGCACCAACCAACCAGCGGATTGCCTACAATTTAGAGTTCGACCGTAGCTTTTGGCATTGTACTTGCACCCAGTGTTTAGTCTCTCATTATGCGTGTACTTTGAATTAAGATTTGGCGGTCCGTTATTGTTATGGTTGTTTTAATGTCAACTTGTTTTTTGAATGCTCTTTTTTTAGCATTGGAAAAATTTCAAAACACTTTTCTTGCTCTGACGTCCTCAGCGGGCAGCTAGTTCTTTCCGCAAAAACATTGATACTTTTTTATTTCGACCGTTGCACTTTCTGAATTTGATCAAGTTTCAGACGTTAAAAATCAGGCACACTTTTGTAATTGGAGAATCTTGTGAATTCTGTCACCAGATGAATTTTTTGCACCGGAGAAAAATCGCTTGCGAACACTATAAATTTGTATCACATATGAAAAAGTTGTATCAAGAAAAGTGAAGATGCGCCAGTGTGAAGTATTTGCGTTTCGTATTTTATTCTTTCGGGCAAGGTACTGTCAAGTCCAGCAGCATTTGACCGAACGCTTTGCCCTGTAAGATTTTATAAAATTTTTAAAAATTAAAAAAAAAACTGTAAATGTGTCCATTGATGATCAGGCGTAGGCATATTGGAGTGGAACGCACAAAGTCTTCGTCTGTAGACCGTGCGTTGCAGAGCAGACATTGGTGGAATAAGTTTGCGTGAAAAAACGGAGTTGTGATGTTTCATGATATCGTTCAGGGGTTGAGTGGTCTAGCACTATTGGACTGCTAAGCTTTCATAAAACGGGCCCTTAGAACCTGAGGATCGACTCTTAACGACGCGACACCGCCACCACCAAGCGAGTTCGGCAGCACGAAATTCAGCGCACCAATGCCGGGCAGTTCGTATCTGAAATTGCGGTTTATTCAAAAAAAATCAAGAAATTTTGTTTTGATGAAACTAAACATCGCCGACAAAAGTTTCAATGAACTGAACTGAAGCAAAAAAATTGCCCGCCAAACCTGCGCACTGCTGATTGATCTGCTAGAAAATGCGCGAAATAACGGCCAACCACATCTGTGGTGAGAACACGACGCAGATGGTGGAAATGGTCTGCGTTGCGTGCGATGACACCTTGTCGAGAAAAAAAAAGAAATTGGTTAAAAAGCACACATGCGCGCTTGTTATGGTAAGGGGATCAGACCTTTTACTGAAACGCTGAAAAAATGAAATTGATTGAAAAGCACACACACACACACTTGTTATGGCGATGGGATCAGATCTTTTACTGAAAAGCTGGTTACTTCAGTTGTTCAGACACTACGCACACCACATACATTCAAATAGGACTGCACTGCACCCAGCGTATCCAAGCGAGCCTGTCGCATTGACTGCCACTGCGCAAAACTCTTGATTCGAAACAAACAAATCTTTTCGCGGTCTCAAACCGATGTTTGCCGTGTCGCCCTTGTCGCCGCTGCGCGTGTATGCCAATGCAGACAGCCGACAAGTGGCGGTCGTTTGCTGATTTTGTGGATCTGATGAAACATCAACCTCTTCATCAACCACATGCTGATTGTTGGACTCGCCGATCGGCTGATGCTTCACGCGGTTGTTGTTGTTGTTTGTTGCCGTATGCTTCACGCGGTCCACTACTGTGCCGTTCATATGGATTTCTGCCTGAAATTGTGCAAATTATCCGTTTTTTTCTGGTTCTGCTACTCAAAAATGTGGGCATAGATTGAAAACCAGTGTGATGCTTGGCGCGGCAATTCAAAAGATGCCAAAGTGAGCCCTAGTCACTCTATCTTTCTGAAATACGACAGGGTCACAAGGAAGTTTCGAAGTGCCACGTTTCTTTTCGATGCGTGAAAACGCACATTGAGAGTGAGTCGCAGAATCAGAAAAAAAACAGAAAACGGACAATCGTTACACTATTCCTGCTCTGGCAATTGCACTATTGTCACCTGGGCCTTTTCTTTTAAAATATCATCACAATGAACCACAAATACCCAATTTTGCCAAACACTCGTGGAAAACAATTCTGCGTACCGTCAGAAACTCGCGCGGCACGGACACACTGACGTGGCGTAAGACTGGTGAGCTGCGGACAGAAAAAAAACGAAAAATTAGAGAGGCCACTGGTTTATTTCAAGCTAAAAACGCGACAGCAGTCGAAGTTTAAAGGGGAAAAAACTCAAAATAAAGCTCACACGGGAGGTCGCCCGCCGACGAGCGTGGTGAGGCCGGGTGCTGAAAAAAATCAACAATTTCACAAAATTTTCAACCGAAAACTACCCAAAATCCGACACCGTCTTAAAATTGCGCAAATTTTCAACGATATCAATCTACCCATGCCAGTTCCGGCCGGCGCGATCTCTCTCGCAAAGATCTGCAGCGCTGTTTTGTCTTCGTGTTCGACGGCCAGCCACAGCATCACCTCACGACTCTGCAAATCCAATGTTTTCTGTTCAGTATGGTCGATTAACATGGCAGCATTTTTTCCAGAGTGCAAGGAGCGCGCGAAATTTGAATGAAAGAAAAACTACGTTTAGTGAAACACAATTGACGTATGAAGTGAGTGTGTAAAATTTGACGTGTGTTTTTTGTCAACCAATTGATTCTTCGTGCTCGTCTGTTCATTCTTTCTGCCCTTGCACACACACGATAATTATCTTGGCACTGTTGAAACAGGTAACTCCTAGTCTGCGACCGATCCCTAGCCTTGATGGAGAACACAAGGACTGCCTTATTTATTCGGTCATTCATACTTTTTCTTAACCTGATGCGAACTAGTAGCACCGTAGCTCGATTCGGACCCAACCGCATGCACGTGCGTTCGCGTGAATGCGCGCATGCCCAGTTGTTTGTAGATGAGCTCGCAGCTAAAGCACAGAAAAGAACGGGCAAGAAAAAACTGATGATGCACCCGTTTTGCAGCCAGCCCAAAATCGACAGAAAGAAACCCGATGATACGAGAAACAAAAAAACACGCGGTCGTTTGCTGTTGGGCATGTACAATGTTATGAGTGTTTTGTGGGGTAGGGCCGGGGCACATGGTATCGGAGCTTGGAGACTGTCACACAGTTTGGTTTGCACAGAAAGCATGCATGCCGTAATCACCAACCAATCAGCTGATTCCCTATAATTTAGAGTTCGACTGTGTACCGTTTTATGATGGCATCCGCAGTTGCTTTCGCTTTGCTCGCAGCGTCTGGCCCAATCACAGGCGCCACGGCGGTACACCGATGGCCGGACGCGTAGGTCGCGGTCACCTGCGTCGAGATGCGATCGATATAAGGAACAATTCCACCAAATGAGACTTGTACGATCCATCTGGCTGACATATGCAACTCGCTGATTGGTTGGTTGCACACACGTGTAGTTGAAATGCGTGCATTGCTCTGCAGGCAAACGCCGCCAAGCCATTGACTGCCGTTTCTAACTAGTCTATTTCGATTGGTCGGCCTGCACACGACCACAGGGCATGCTGCAGCCAATCAGCGTTCAGTTCAAAAACGCAGCATTTTTTCGATCTCTGACCAACGCAATAGCAGCGGATAAACTTGCTTTCAGCGAGTTTGGCGGACGCGAGCCATGTGCATTGCTCACTAGAACTCGGTCGTCTGAAATAAACAAAGTAACATAAAGGGGCATTCATGAAGCAGTATTTAGTGACCGCGTAGCTATGCGTTTCAACAGAGCTACGCGTCACTGAATACTGTTTCATTAATGCAGCTTAATATGTTCTGTGTCAACCGCGACAGCAGTGGCTTGTGTGCAATCTGGACGGCATCTCCGAATCGCGCCCGAATACAGACAAACAACAAAACACCAAAACAACGTGCATGAACAAAAATCCAACAAAAAACAAGCAAAAACAAACAACAACAACAACAAAAGATGCAGCCAAGGCACCTCCAAGCTCTCGCAGCGTCACCCGACTGAAGTCTGCAGTTACATCGGGCAGTTGATAGTGCGCCGGGTCGCCGAGCTCATAAACGAGCTGCTCCGCAACAGTGCCGAAATTGACGACGCCGCCGGTGTCTGTGATTGGTTTTTTTCTCAGTTTTCTTGCAAATTCAGAGCTACAGTGTGCTTGTTTAAACTTGTCACTTTTTTTGTGAAATACCAGAGATCTGCGAAAGAAGGAACGGAATCGGACGTTGCAAGACAACATGACATGATCTGGCTAATCTGAACATTGAAATTTGTGCGAAATGCCTGTTTGAAATTCCGTTCATTTTCTCTCTCCACATTTGAACTCTAAATTATAGGTAATCAGCTGATTGGTCGGTGATCACGTGATGCACAATTTCTGTGCAAGAACAACTCCGCCTCCCCACCGCAATACCTGCGCAGAAAGCAGGCATCACGTGATCACCAACCAATCAGCTGATTGCCTATAATTAAGAGTTCGAATGTAAGTTCAAACACTAACTGGCTGGCTTTGTGATGACAAAACTGTCTGTCTTGGCGCCATTTTCAAACTCGACAATTGGAAAGCCGATGCGATGCCTGAAAAACTGCATAACAAGATGTCAAATCAAAACAAACATGCCAAAGCACAATTCCAGAATTCCGTTCCAACCAATTATTCGCCTTGTTCTGCCAGTCCGTGTTGACGCCGCCGGTGGCCTGCGCTCCACACTCCACCAGATGACCAGCCAAACTTGAAAAAAAAAGAATGAGAGTGAGATTGGGTGGCAAAACCAGAACAAACGACGCACGAACAAACTTTATTTTTTCAATTTTTTATTTTAACTTCGAAGTGATAAGTCAACAACACGAGCATCCTAAACTGCGAATGAAGTGTACTGTCATCTGATTGATTCAAACCCTACAGCGCAGAATGAAAATGTCGTTCGATAAAACGAAAGCGACTTTGACCCACCTGCCGACAGCCATCCTGTCGTAGTCGCCATTTTGCCACGCCAGCTCGTACGCCAATGGCGCCAGCACCAGTGCACTGTCGACGCAGCGTCCCGTCACGACCACGTCGGCGTCGTGCGCGAGGGCGCGCGCGATTGGCTCGGCGCTGTAAGGAACAAGCAAAACAGCGTGTCAGTTTCTTCTTTCATGTGATGTTTTATTGATCCCGAGACTGAATACGCACATGGGCAGACAAACAGTTTCGTTCACGAAGCGGGAATCATCGAGTCACTCAGGCTAATTCGAATGGCCACATAACAATTGAAACTAGTTTTCTTGCCACGTCTCGCGTTAATCCTACATAACTTTTGATGGCACTGCTACAAATCTCCCGAAGCAACCAACCCGAAATACGCATTGACGCTTGTCACTTTCCGTTGCTTGTCGCCGAGAAAACCGCTCAATGCAGTGCCGGCGAACAATTCGTCTCGATTCTGTTTTCAATTCAAATTATGATTTTTTGTTTTTTTGCGTTACAGCGAAACTGATCATAATTGAAACTCATTTGAATTGAGTGAAAGTTCAAATTTCAATGGCTCCCAACCTCATAATCAATCAAATTATCACCAGTGACTGCAGCAACGCTCAAGTCAACACCAGCCTCTTTCGACAACTGCAACAAAAATTTCACTGTTTTTTTAAATTCCTATGAAAAGTTTGATGAAAACTTCCGGACAAAGGTGACTCTCCAACCTTACTGAGTGCATGCGCGCAAGCTACCGGGTTTAAACCACCAGCATTTGTTATGATTCGAATGCCTGTGAAATTGAAACAACCAAAATTGAAAAAAAAAACAAATCAGAAAATGGTTTTAGAATTCAAAACGACAAGAAAACCTTCATACGCAGCAAAAAAGACCGTCACCTTTCTTCTTGATCTGCTTCAAATACGGCTTCATGTGAACGAGCAGAAAGTCGGGACAGTAACCCATATCCTGCGTTTGATTGGAATTGAAATGAACCACCGAATTTGAAGATCCGAAATTCTTCTACAGTCGAACTCTAAATTATAAGGAATCAGCTGATTGGTTCGTGATTACGGCATGCATGCTTTCTGTGCAGGCATTGCTGTGGGGTGGAGCTTGGTTCGCGCAAAAGAACATGCATACCGTAACCACCAACCAATCAGCTGATTACAGTTCGACTGTAGTTGGACCTCTGAAAGCGATTACGGGTGGTGGACGCATTGCCAAACAACCAGCACACACTTGTGGGCGCCACTGAATGAAGTGAATGTAAAATGTCAGGGACATTCATGAAACACAGCTGTTTTACGTATGCACGTTTTCGCAAAAAATTTACGTTTTCACACAGCTGCGCATCACTAAATACTGCTTCATGAATGCGCCTAAAGAGAACTCAGCCAACCTTATTGCGCGCTTTCATTGCCGCCAAAAGTGACATTGTGATCTCAGACAGGTAATCGTAGACGATATAGTCGACTTTCGGTTCGGCTGCGAGCAACTGAGGCGCTGAAAAAACAATGGAAAGTTCTACATTTCTTCATAATGGTGACATGTAAACTATGTTTCTTTAAACCTGTCACCCCGTTTCGCAGAATACAGATTATGCGACACTTTGAATTACAGAAAGAATAACGAATCTATCGGGTTTTGGTTGATAGCAAACACCCGATTTGTAGCTGAATTATAAGTCTTCTTGCAACCCGAGTCCGTTCATTCTTGCCGCTCGAGCTCTGTAGTTTTTCGAAAGAACAAGTGACAGGTTTCAACAAACATTTTGTAAAAGCAATGGTCATGATGCGAATCAAAGGAGCAGTCACCAGACCTACGCACGCAACAAACAGATGATTGGCTGCGTTTTCGATCAGAAACCAATCAGCGCGCAGGAATATCTCGCAAGCGAAGTCAACCACTCTGCGTTTTCAAGCCGGAAAATTCAAACGAGAAAAAAAAGAAAAACCTCACTCGAGACTGCTGTATCGCCCCAGAATCCGCTGGCGCAGGCAATCCTCAGCGACCGACAGCTCTGCGATTTCGTGAATGACGCCGCTGCAGTCGATAAGAATGGTCGAATCGTTGCGTTCAGACGATGGCGAAACGCGGTTACACGGAACATCGTTGGACAACACGAGGAAACTTATATTTTCTGAAAATCGTGGCAAATGAATAGTACGGTGATGAATAGTATGAACGGTGATAAAAATGAATAGTAGGGTTGAAAAATAATTCATGCATAAAAAATCATGCTTGGTAAAATAAAGAATGAATGAACATCGTTGTGAGAAAACGAAATTGGGCGTCAGAGAATGCGTAATGACACACGCAATAGAAAAATCCTGTTTTATTTCAATAAATCCAACAATCGAAATTTATAGCAATAACAATCAATAAACAGAGAACGAAAAACAGCTGAAGCTGAAAAAAAGATCTGATTCAGAATAATTTCATCAAGATGAAAAATAAAACAACTTCGAAAAACCAGAAAAACATACTGAACTCTGAAGTTTTTTGAAACTCACATCAACTTCTAAGCATACTGTCGTTTCTTATCAACTAATTCACGTCTGGCACGTTGATTGGGCACCCGCTGCAATAACTGCAAACTCTGGGTGCAAGTCAAATACAAACACAAACATTGTGGTAACGGCAACGACAAGATATTGCAAAAACCAACACGAATAAAAACCGGACTGAACTCAATGACTGATTTTGAGCAACTGCCAGGTTCAAACATAATTGTCAATTAATCTCAATCAATTTCAATGTGTTGACAATTTTCAAAATTTCGAAATTTCAACATCACTTATCCAGCTGCGAAACAGGCGAATGTTTGCGTTTCTTGGCCATCCTGACTGCTTTCTGCTCTTTGTACGCCGTCATATTATCATAGCTTGTCATTTTATGCAACGGCGGCATTTCGTCTCGTGCGTCGCGCAGTTTTGGCGCCAAAACCGAATTCAAACTCGAAACATCGTACGACGAGTTTCGCTCGAAGCGCTTGGTATCAGCGTTGAAACTGAAAGGAAAGGAATTTAGGAGCAGGGTCAAATTTATTGGTGGACTTTTAAATGTGGACAGTATTGATACATACAAAGAAAAGATATACATACAGTCAAACTGTAAAACATATCAAATTTGCATGCACCCTGGCATGCGATTGGCTGCATCCAACTGGCTGTTTGACCAATCAGTGAGCTCAATTCAAAAGCAACCAATCAGCTGCTAGCCAATTTACACTTCCAACTGCAGATGTAGCTCTAACAGTGAAACGACCAGAAGAAAAGAAAACGGTGACGAAGAAGTGAGACGCAACCAAAAACCAACCAACCAATAAATCAACAGCGAATCGTTTCGCTCCACACCGCACTGTTTCTCGTTTTCCACCAACTTCGGCAATACGCACAATTGAATCGAGTGATTCGACGTCGTCCGTTTCAAAATCGCCGCATCCCAGCATCCACTGTACAACTCCGACGCCAACGGCGGTCCGTCATCATCCGCGACCGAATCGTTCAGGTCGACCGACTGAAGCGGCTCAAGTTCGACA
The DNA here is from genome assembly GCA_030248135.1 of Theristus sp. LFF4_11. Lineage (NCBI taxonomy): Eukaryota > Metazoa > Nematoda > Chromadorea > Monhysterida > Xyalidae > Theristus > Theristus sp. LFF4_11. The sequence continues at coordinate 50,034 of JASANC010001018.1, read as the reverse complement.
GCAATCGGCCGGTCATCTCGATGAGGTTCCGTCGTTTTCACCGTTTCTCTACACTCGAACACTTTCACCAGAGCGCAATCGACGAACACAACCACGATTAGCCAGACGTTTCCTTCATAGGCGTCATCGACCGCGTGGTACGCTTGAACGAGCACTTTACGCGGCTGCGGTTGTTGGTCCTGGCACGAAAACGGACAAGTGAACAGTCTCACTCTTGGCATTGTTGCGAAACAGAGATATAATACGAATCGTTTGTATGAGCTTGGTTGGCTTGTGGTCACGCATATTATATCGTGAATACGACAATTGTGTCCAACCCCGAACCAGGCAAAACTGGGCCCACACACACAGCCAAAAATTGTGCATTTTGGCTGCTGACGCGTGAAGGCGCCAATTAAAACAGAACAGAACTGGGAGAGGAGAGGCCAAGGTTCGGTACAACGACCAATGACGGGGGAGCTTTTTTCTAGGCCTAACCAGGAACAGGCATGATGACAGCCGTTTGGAACAGGCATCATCAATCAGGTTACCTCAAATTTTGAGCGGTCAGTCGACCAAATAATCCATTTTTATCCATTCAGCAATTTCACCTGCCAGGCCCTTGTTGGCCGGTTTGGCTACCCACCCAAGAACGGGCATAAAGAAGGCTTCCGTGCACCCCTCTAGTCTCGGACGGATTCCGAACCTCCACCACCGAACGAACACACACGCACACACACAAAACCCTATCACCTTCGTCGCGTCGCCCACCACGGCCGCCCAACCGAGACTCCGCCCATCGAGCGTCGACCACACTCGGAGCTGTCCGTCGCCGGACACGGACGCCACGATGGAATCGCAATAATCGCAGTCACGTTGCGAAATCACGCGCGAACGTTCGAGTTCCGCGACGGAACGAACATAGGCGGTGTGCCCGAGGCAGTACGCGACGACGCGATGGGCGTCCGGGTACCGGCTGACGCGCAGCTTTGCGTCACGGTCGCAAGTGACGAGCATAGAGCGGGACTGCAGTGGGAGAACGTCGAGAACCATCGATAGGTGGCCTGTGTTTGAAATGATGCTTGCTTGATGGAAGATTGCGGAACACGTATGTTCGTTTATTTTGGTTCCTCCGTGACTCAATGCGCGCATCGATAGGTGAACAGTTTCATGCATGACGCGGGAAGTCAAAATTGGCAGTGATCCGAGTCCCCGAAGGGCCGACTCATTCAGGCGATTTTGAATTGCCATGTAACTCGTTTTCTTTCTACGTCGCATTCAGTCGCAGATTGTAAAAAATTGATAATGCTGCTGCTACAGTTTATTTCTAATGTCATATTTGGCTGGCTTGCACTTCTTATGCCGTGCACTGCAGAATAAAACAGACTGACAAACTGAATTACTGATTGGTTGGGAATCACGTGATGCAGTTTTTTTTTTATATTTGAAGCACGCCCCCCACCGATTCCGGAAACCCGAAGGTACCAAACTCCGGTGGGATTGGGGAACGGACGGCTCACCATCCCGTGGAACCAATACCCTCGCCACGTGAGGGGGACAGCCTCTAAGCCCCGCTCTGTCCTGGGGGCACCAGTGATCTTAGCCCGATTTCGGTTTCGGTGGCCTGCGGTCGCTATATCCCCGCAGGGCAGCGAATCCGAAAGCTTTAGTTGAAAACCAGTGTAGTTATTAGAGTAGAGAGCTACACTGGCGGCAGTTCAGGCAGTGTTGTGGAGGCTGGGCTGGGCTGCCCTGCACAGAAAGCATAACGAAATCAGCAGATCAGCCACCAATCAGCTAGTTGCGTGTGTGATATCGAAAGATTTGCTATCATATGCATCCAGCTAATCGTTTGGTTGCTTTTACGTGCAGTTGATGCATGTGATCTGTGCAGGCTGATGCATGCATTCTATGCAGGCATTACGGTGAAGGCGGAGTTTGCTTGCACAGCGTCCATGCATCAGCCTGCACACATGTACAACCAACCAATCAGCTAGTTGTATATATTACCCAGATGGACTGTACTTGAAATTTACCGAGCAAAACCGATCCACCCTGCGACGAGTAAAACAGATCATTGTCGCCACTTGGCGAGTTGTTGTCGTCATTTTTTTCACCGCCGTCATCGTCATCGTCATCGGGCTTCCGACAGTGAAAGAAATCGCGAAAAACCACCACGTTGCCAAAACGATCGGCGACCAACAGTTCCGTGGCTGAGCGAACACAAACAATTTGCATCGACATCTCATATTTCTTCTTCACAACTATGATGAAAGCATGTCAGTACAGTCTATTTTGAAATCGCATGCGACTAGCTGATTGGTCGGTTGGTGATGCTCGCGAATCGCGATGCATCCATTCTGTACGTGGAGATGGAGCCTGTCTTGCAGAGAATGCGCATCACGTGATCACCAACCAATCAGCTAATTACATATGATATCGAAATGAACTGTAATTTGCCTACCGCAACCGTAATCTTCCAAACACTCGTTATATATTATCGGTTTGCACTGCACGAACAAAACAAAAATACCGAAAAAAACCAACGACATCTCACCGCTGACAAAGCGAACCACGGACGCCTGCTTGCGAAGTCGAATTCGTGTGCTGCACAAAACTCGTCCATCGGACATATCCAGTCTGACGATACGCACGGATCGATCGTTCAACGCGACGGCGACAACAACGGTGATGCCGCTCTCTGAATCCGCTGTTGTGCAAGCACTGATTTGTTGGTTTTCACGCGTTCCATCCAAAATTCCATCGCAGCTCAGCGACTGAAGGCCGCTATTTGAAGGTGTGAACGACAAGCTTTGCTCCAGTTGTGTTGCAGCAGTTGCAGTGGATGTTGCAGCACTTTCATCCGCAGACGTTGATTGACACGGCCGTTTTCTGTTGTTGTCGTCGTTTGATTGCGTTTGTTGTTGTTTGACAGAGTCTGACCCTAACGAGACTGCGTTTATTACCCGCAGCAGTTGTTTGTGTCCGCACTTTTTGTCAATGTTTTCACTTTCAGCTTCTTCAAATGCTGTGATCGTTAGTTGATCGGCGACGTTGATGACAAGGAAACGATCGAGCACCGTGAATAACGAAGCCATTACATTACATTGATTTGAATGATCAGAATTTTCTTCTGTTCCTAGTCACGGTGTGGCCGTGCGTTTCAGTAATGAAGCTTTAGGGCGTCGGGCTCAAGCTAGGCGCAGCGTAGTGCCATATTAGGCGCGAAAATTAAATTTTTCCGAATCTTGCCTACACCAAAGCCAAGTTTACAGTCTGTTTTGTTGTTTTAGTTCGGTTTCAATGAAGTCGTTGTAGGTTCCTAATCCTAAACCCAATCCTAATCCTAATGAAGTCGTTGTAGGTTCCTAATCCTAAACCTAATCCTAATCCTAAGTGAAGCCTTTTTAACAAAGTGAAAGTGCCTTGATTGACAGCTTTGTTGAAGGGGTGAAACATTGGGATCAGGGATCAGCTCCAGCTCCGGTTTAGCTTTGTAGTTTTACGGAGTTTTTCGCACGTGCTCTTTTTCTTTTCCGCATTCATCATTCATCATCAAAAGAGTGGGGTGAATGGAGGTGGACGTGGACCAATGCGTCTGAAATTTTAACACAAAAAAATGAGAAGTTATATGTGATGCTTTGGTTAAAATTTCAGCCCAAACCATAACCATTCATCCATCCATTGCTATTTCAGATTGCCTGCCAGAAATCACTCAGACTCAATCGATCCAATCCCCAGAAAATTCAGACGCAGAGACACAAGTCTTTGCCTTTGCCTTTTGGAATTTTTTGTCGCATCGCACCGCCGAGCCGACCGATGCGCCAAACCAGAACCAAATCGTGATCGTGAACGAAGTTTGTCGTGTTTGAGGAACACGGTTTTTTTGCAACCAACCAACAACAACAAACAAACAACAAATGGCAACCGGCGGCGCCCCGGGCCCGCGCGTGTTGTCGTTCGATCCGCAAAGCGTTAAAAAGGTGCAGAAGCGACTGTCCTCGATGAGCCGTCCGCAGCTGCAGACGATCGCCAAGCAATACGGCGTCAGCGCAAACAAAAAGGTTTCGTTTCCAGTTTTTGTTCGGGCTTGCGATAAAAAAAGACCGCCAATTTTGGCATTTTTTCAGCGACTTATTAGCGTGAAAAACACGTGAATGAGGAATGAAGTAAAATTATAATTTCTGTGCATGGGAAACGCGTTTTTTAATATGACCTATTTTTTTAAACGTGTCCCACTGAAATGACGTCATGTGCTGCAAAACATGCGCTTGCCGTTCACAGCAAACCAGACTTTTCGTTTAGCCGATTTTTTCCCGTAAACAAATGGTGAATGTCGAATCAGTCACACCAAACTGAAATTTTAGTGCCTGTATTTTGACAAACGGGTGTTTTTAAAGCAAATGACCTCATTTTTGTCCGGATACGTTTGAATAAATCCACAATAGCAAATAACGTCATTTCGGCCAGAGAGACGGCCACAGCAATCTACAATCTGTCAACTAACATGACACTTTCACCGCTATTGGCGAATCTCGTGAAAAGAGTACGAAACAAACGTGTTGAGACACGCAAACGTTCGCAGTTTTCGGTGATTTTCAGTCGATCGACATCGTCCGCTCGCTTGTTCGCAACAACGACCTGCTATCAAGATGGCCGTTTGAGCCAGAAGCTGAGGACTCGTCATTTTTGACGGATGATGACGTTGCAGCGGTGAGTCTCCCTCCGGCTCTCAATTCGAATGAATGAAAACCACGGCGTGCTTCAAATATTAAAAAAATGTAGTAGTAGTGCAGTATGTTTGTTCATACCTGTCACTTTTCCCACAGAATTCTGCGCCGGAAGCTTCACATTACATTCTCTGTTCTCAGCAGAGCACCCCGATACGCGCAGAACAACAACAACAACCAGAACAGAAGGACCAAGATCGTCACGTGACGTCAGCACTGCCGTCAGCTGACGTCAACAATCGACTGAATGATTCGTCATTTCTGACGGATGACGACGACGAAGCCGTCGCACAGCCACCAGAAGCTCCGAGTGAGTGCTTTTTTTCTGGTTCTGCGACTCAATGGGCGTATAGATGAGATATGACTAGGGTTGGCAAAATACCGTTTTTTTTCAAATCGTGGTAAAAAAACCTGTATTTTTACCGGTAAAATTACGGTAATTTTACCGGAAAAAAACGAAAGCCAAAAAGTTGTAAAAACCCACATATTTTTTGCAGCCGACTTTAATTGAACCAGGATTTGTGAAAACAACTTTCAGAATGCTTTGTTCAAAATATCGTGCACCAACAAAGTAAATAAATTATGTTTGGGCTTGAAAACCCAAAAGGTCAGCAATAAATCGAAAATTATCTTTTGCTCAATCGTTTATATTCCACCAATTACACAGGAAAAAACCACAGCGTTTTCACGGGACAGTCTTTGGTCACAATAGACGAACACAGTTTGCTGCAATAACGCAATTAAACCGAATTTAGAGTCAGTTCAGATCAAAAAGAAAACAAATCAGTAATTGCGTGAGAAAGACAATTTTGAGCGACATTTGGAATTTTTGAAATTTTCAGCTCAGCTCGGCAGCTCCAGCCGATTCTTGCACCTCGCTTAACAGTTCTTTCAAAACATCAGTGTCAATTTCGTCATCATATTTTTCTTGGTCACAGATTTTCTCATTTTCTCATCAAAAATGATATAAAAACTCAGGGTCCGAAATTGAAAAAAACCGGAAAAATACGAAAAAAAACGGAAAAATACAGAAACGGTCTTTTTCCCGTTTTTTTCAAGGCACCAATTTTTGCCCTGGTAAAAAACGCGTATAAATACGTGTTTTTTTACTGGTAAAAAAACCGGTATTTTTACCATGCCAACCCTAGATATGACAACACTTTTATGCTTGCTTTGAGCTGCCCATAAACTATTCCGTTTCCGTTTGGCTTGCTTGGAGCCCGGAAGTCAAAATTGTGGCCGAAGTGACCTCGTTGAACTGAGCCGCCCATAAACTTTTCCATTTCCATTTGCGAGCAGTTGCTGTCGTGCCGATGTCGCCGTCGATCCGTGTCCACCCCGCCTCACCGCCGACCGCCTCAAGCACACCGATTCAACCGCCGAAGCCCGGTATTTTTTGGATTTTTTCGCTTTAACTTTGCTAAAAACTGAGCAGCAGCAACCCCACATGACTGCCTATGATATGTTATGACCAATTAGCGCAATAAATTGCACAAACAATCTCGGTTGATTATCTACAACAAGTGCGCAGCCAATGAACACAAAAAAACCGAGTTGCATCACCCGACGTTTGCGCGCGTTCAGGCGACGTTTAGGGCTAACCCAGAGAAGCGTACAGAACGCCATCGAGTTTTCTCTGTTATTGAAAGCCCATGCACTTTTCGGTAGGGCTCGATCGATCCCCCGAGCGCACAGACAACGAGTCTTTAACGCGCTACTACCAGGCCGTTAAACCGAGGATGACACGAAAGCCACGCGTTGTTTTTTTTGCCAGACCCTCTCCATCTGTCCGTCTCCACGTCGGAGCGGAAACGGCGACGACGAATTCGAGAGCAGATCCAGGCGACGGCCGCTGCTGCTCGCACGACGACGTCGCCGGAAAAGACCACTACCCGGATCGATGGCACTTCGACGAGGGACATGCCGCCAGGTTGTTTTGGGCAAATTTAGTGGCAGAAGAACAGAGTAGAAGCGTGTTTTAAGCTTGTTGTGGCCACGCATATATGCGTGGAAACGAAAGTTTTAACGTCTGGTGGTTTGTGGGCTACCGCAGACAGACTGCGCGGGACACATGCTGGTTTTCGTTTGCGGTTTCGCGTCCAGCAATGTTACAAGAATTGCAAATGGTAGACAAGACAACAGATAGAGTGTTTATTTTCAACACTGGAAGCGAAACGAACAACTGAAACCAACTGGCACATTTCCACGCACTGTGTTTTCTGTGTGTGGTGATTTTATTGTGTTGTTCATGTTTTTCTTTTAGTGCAATCTTCCTTTTCGACCGACGTCGCAGCGGCGGCGCCGTTTCACGAGCAGACTCGGGAGGAGGCGGAGCCTGAACCGGAGCGCGACGTCGAGAGCGAACTGGATCGCACGTTCGAGCGTTCATCGCCGACTGATTTCAACAACACGCCCACACTGGACGGTCGGTTTTATTATTATTAGTTTTTTGAACTTTCCACCTTGAGTACGGTAGACAGAAGTCCTACACCTGCGCTACAGACGCGACATTTGTTTTCGCGAAGACTTTCTAGAACTGTTCTGGTTTATGGTTTTTTTCTGTGAGTCGCAAAACCCAAAAAATGGACAATAGTCACTATCAAACGTCTTCTGTTTGGCCAGCTCAATGTTTATCCCAGTCAGCCAGTGAACTCCACAAGCATCTCCCTGTCAGTCCCGCCCCTTTTCAGGCACCCTGCCGCGTGTCGTGTCCAATCAGGCAGAGTGCCAGCACGTCTCCGCCTCCTCAACCACCCCTAAACCAATCACCACCGCCACACACCCGATGAGCGCCGTTGCGTCTGCGAGACTGGCGGCCAAAAAAATCTCGGCCCGTTTGGCGTCGGCCTCGGCCGGAAAACGCCCGAAACAACGAGACGACGTCGGAGACGGCGGTGCGTTCTGCGGTGGTGTTATCGGTTTTTTTTTGTTGTTATGATTCATTGCTGATAATTGTCGCTCCAATCTACAGTCTAACGCTATAACATATCCAACTAGCTGATTGGTTGATGCATGCATTTCTGTGCATGAATTTCTGTGGAGGCGGAGTTTGGTTTGCATAGAATGCATGCATCACACGTGACCGCCAACCAATCAGCGAGTTGGATATGTTATTTAGTTAAGACTGTAATTTCAGGCAGAGGCGGTGCGCGCGCGAGCGATTTGTTGTTGTTCGTGTTGGGGATTTTAGGCGACGTTTTTAGCCAGGTCTAAACCAGACGAGCGTACAGAACCCCATCGAGTTTTCTCTGTCGGCGGTAGGGTGCCTATACACCCCTCGGCGGGGCTCAATTCCCCGAACGCACAGTTAATAGTCTGACGCACCACCACCAGGCCACGAGGTTGACAACGGGGGTCTCCACACACAGTCTTTTCGAACTATTAGTTCATCAGCGAATCACATCCCCGACGTTTACAATTGAAAGGTTTTCGTTTATTTCTTCTATTTTGTTCAAATTTCAGTGGCCGCCAAATTCCGTCGTTTGCACGAGGCGCAATACGCGAAGATGCCCGACATCGCGCAGGACGCGGAGAATCGACGACGACGTCACGAGGTTGGGGATGGGATTGGATGGGAGGCGGTGGCACTGTTCTGTAGCTTGTGTTTTGGGACAACTGAAGGCGGTACATTTGTGTTGTTGGACACGTGGTTATTAGCTGGGGCAGGGGAGTTGGAGGTTTGTTTCTGAAGACCCGTCAGATCAGGTTTATTTGAACCCGTTAATTCGCATGCACGCCTCTGTTTTTTAACAACTCGGTTTCTAACTCAGTCCACAAAAAAAGCGCACCCGCTGTCGTACTGCAATATCGCATAGTCGAATAATAGGCAATCAGCTGATTGGTTGGTGATCACGTGCATGCGTGCATTCTGTGCAGGTATTGCGGTGGGGGCGGGGCTGTCCTGCGCAGAAAGCATGTTTCACGTGATCACCAACCAATCAGATTGTTGCCTGTAATTTGGAGTTCGATTGTATGTACGGGTGCGTATCAGTATTCTTGTGTTATAACAGAGTCAACTGTTTTTAGACCATATTATACTTCAAGTGGCGATTAGGGTTAGCAAAATACCGTTTTTTTTCAAATCGTGGTAAAAAAACCTGTATTTTTACCGGTAAAATTACGGTAATTTTACCGAAAAAAAACGAAAGCCAAAAACTTGTAAAAACCCGCATATTTGTCGCAGCCAACTTTAAACTTGAACCAGGTTTTGTGAAAACAACTATCAGAATGCTTTGTTCAAAATATCGTGCACCAACAAAGAAAATAAATTATGTTTGGGCTTGAAAACCCAAAAGGTCAGCAATAAATCGAACATTACCTTTTGCTCAATCGTTTATATTCCACCAATTACACAGGAAAAAACCACAGCGTTTTCACCGGACAGTCTTTGGTCACAATAGACGAACACAATTTGCTACAATAACGCAATTAAACCGAATTTAGAGTCAGTTCAGATCAAAAAGAAAACAAGCCAGTAATTGTGTCAGAAAGACAATTTTGAGCGACATTTCGAATTTTTAAAATTTTCAGCTCAGCTCGGCAGCTCCAGCCGATTCTTGCACCTCGCTTAACAGTTCTTTCAAAACATCAGTGTCAATTTCGTCATCATATTTTTCTTGGTCACAGATTTTCTCATTTTCTCATCAAAAATGATATAAAAACTCAGAGTCCGAAATTGAAAAAAACCGGAAAAATACAGAAACGGTCTTTTTCCCGTTTTTTTCAAGGCACCAATTTTTGCCCTGGTAAAAAAACGCGTAAAAATACGTGTTTTTTTACCGGTAAAAAAACCGGTATTTTTACCATGCCAACCCTAGTGGCGATTTGGTGGACTGGAGAACAACGGAGATTACAGAGAAAAGATCACATTATATAGGATATCACGTACAATTATACATAATTATACAGCTAGATAATTAGAATAAACGCCCATCATCAACTTTATACCATACCATACTATCTCTTTCTCTTTATCAGCGGAGTGTCGACCGTTGTTTCGCTTTTTGTTGATACACCACTAAACCAAGCCAATCAGCACTGTTTTTCTCGCAGGAGTTGACCAAAAGCGCATCGTCTCGCATTCAGGCGCTCGCGAGACCGTCGCCTCGTGCACCAGCATTGGTCACTCGACAACAACAACAACAACAACATGCGGAGAAACAACAACAGCAGCAACAACAACAACATGCGGAGAAACAACCACAGCAGCAACAACAACAACATGCGGAGAAACAACCACAGCAGCAACAACAACATGCGGAGAAACAACAACAACAACGCAAAGAGAAACAATCACAACAACAACAACAACAAAAACAACAAACGCGGCAACAGAAAACGCCGACCAGTCGACCGGCACCCGTACAACTTTTCAACAACCAGTAAGTATCAAAATGTCATTTTCAATTGAATGAAATACCAACGCTGAGGTAAATGATGTTTTGTGTGTACCGCACATGAGATGGTCTCGAAACGATCTTTCTTTAAACATTGCTATCATTGTGCAAGATTATTATTACTAGATAAGTTAAGGGAGTTGTCGAAACATCGGTTCGATTTTTTTGACCTTGACAATCAAGTACGTCCGCAGTGAGATTGTGTAGGGTCGGACCAACTTCATAGGTCCACAGGCACAGTGTTGTTTACCAAAGCTCACCTGTCATGTCATGTTTGTGCAGCGGTACCACTAATAAGCTCAACCGCTCAACTGATGTGGTTGGACGCAGAAGTCCAAGTTTCTAGTCTTTATGTACAGTCGAACTCTAAATTATGGGGAATCAGCTTATTGATTGGGGAATTGGGATTACGGTATGCATGCTTTCTGTGCAGAAATTGCTGTGGGGGCAGAGTTTGGTTTGCACAGAAAGCATGCACACCGTAATCCCAACCAATCAGCTGATGCCCCATAATTTGGAGTTCGACTGTAAAGGCCCGTTCATACTGACGTATGCGTATACGGCACAGCACGTCACGTCACTTTATGTCGCGTGTTATTACATACTGCCGGTCATACAGACGTGCCTTTGACGTACGTCAGCATTCGTCAGGTATTATATAAACGGGCCTTAACACCACTAAGCTCAACTGATGTGGTTGGACGCAGCAGCTCAAGTTTCAAGTTTTTTATAAGAAACGTGTTGCACTCGCTCAGCCGCCTGCCGCGCACGTTCAAATTTGGCGCCGCCTCCCCGTCCAACTTTGTCGCCGCCGCCGTCGCATCGGGCGCGTCCGCCAACGAGAACGCTGCTGCTGTTGTGGTTAGTAGTACAGTGCACTTCAAAATCATGTGCAACTCGCTGATTGGTTGGTGAGCACGTGACAGTCCGCACGGACAGTCCACAGCAACGCCTGCACGTGCACGGCAGTATGGATGCATCACGGCGATCGCGTGATCGCCAACCAATCGGCTAGTTGCATTGATGGCTGGCATGATGCGGCTTGTCTGATCTGTCTAGCCAGTCCAGGGGGTCCTGGCTAGGGTTAGGGGAAAAAAAAATCCGGATTTTTTTTTTAAATTAAAAGAAAATTTAAAAAAAAAAATTTTTTTACAAGTTAGGTTTGTTCGAAGCGTCTCGTCGAGCTGAGTTCATCTAGACTATTTTCAGAACGATCCGGAAAACTATAAGAGCGAAAATCGTGTTTTATTGAAATTATGTCCATTTCATAGAGGGAAAGTTGCATTTTCAACAGTAAAACAGGACAATTTTCGACGTGTACTTGAATATTGAACCGTTCTTAGTTGTTCCTCTTTAGAAAATTACCAAAATTTGACTGTGTTCAAAAATTCCTGTTTGCTGTAGCTAAGTCGGCAACCCCTGTCGACCCGGTCGCCCCCCCCCCCCCAAGACACTTACTTTCAGGTTCAACCAGCTATGCTATCTGCCACATGGCGAGAGCCCACTCTTCAAATCATCGTATCGAAAACACGTACCATGATTTCGCGATCACGTTGCGGGCAACTGACAGACGCAAGTTTAACACGTTAGCTTAGCTCAGCACGCAAGTTTTAACATGTGGCCATGTTATCGGGTATCTGAAAAACGGTCGTGTGATGTGGTATTAACCAACATCTCCGCTCTAATTGTTTAACAATATATCGCACAACTCCATTGTAGACCTATAACATACGCCAATCAACAAAATATCATGTGTAATGTACCCTTTTAGGCTGCCCGATTCCTTGAGTCACTGCGGACTGCGTTGCAGGGGATACGGTGCATAATGTGTGAATGTGAATGGCTAAGCTACTTTCCTTGCATTGGGTCGGCTACTCTTTTCGTATTGGTTTCTGTTGGTTATAAATACGTTGTTTTCCTTGTGTTCGGGGCCACTCTTCCATTTTACCAAAAAATACTAGTCCGTTAACTACCACACCCTAACTGATCCTATCCTTTCTTTTGTGTCAGTGGTGGTTTTATTGTTATCCTTCTGTCAAGAGTTGGCTAACGAAGTAAAAGAGAGAAAGAGGAAAAGAGAACTTGGAAATTGGTGAGACACACACATAAACACACGATACCATTAACGCAACAATCAAACGACTCGCAATAAAACTTGTGCTTTCTGAAACTAAACGCAGGACAGTTCCGGGCGCTTGGATCTTCACATCAGCGTTCGAGGCCGGAGGATTCGGAGCGTTGGAGGTCCAAAGTGATCGTGATCCATTACACCCGGGGAGGACATTTCACATGTTCATCTCATGGCCTACCACCGACTGAAAAAACATGTTCTAAGTTGCAAGAAAACGATTTCTGAAACGATATTTCAATTCAGTTAAGTCATTTCAACGCTAAAAATTGACTCTAGAAGTCATCCAAATCGAAAAACATGGAGTACGTCGGTCAAAATGACCAAATAATGACATGTACCTAAGCACACAAAGAAGTTGGGAAGAAAATTTGGTTTGAACTTTCAAAAAATTATGCCATAAATCGAATTTTCAGAGCAAAGTAGAAGAAAAATTTTTCAAATTTTTTTTTAAGTTTGAAAAAAAAATCCAAATTTTTTTTTTTTAAACGAAAAAAAATAAAAAAAATTTTTTTTTCAAAGCCCCTAACCCTAGTCCTGGCGAAGTGCAGGAGGGATTTTGACCTACTTTCTGTATTCTCCACTGTAAGTTTCTGTGTTATTACATGGAACAGATTTTGTGTGCCCGAATCAATCAATCAATCTCTACAGTCCATCTGGAAAATATATGCAACAGGACGTAATGACCAACCAATCAACGCTGAGAATTGCTCATGACTAACCAATCAGTGCTAAGAATTCCTGTGACCAACCAATCAGCTAGTTGCATATATTAGCGAGATAGACTGTATTTATTTGCGTAAAGCTCGTAATTTGTTCAGACCGTCCCTCCACTGCGGGCTTCAACGCGACAGCCGACGACCACGGCAAGCGCACAGCAGTCACTCACCAAAAACGGTTCGTTTTTGTGTTACAGTCTTTTGTTGTTGCTTCATTGCCGGTGCTTTCATTACTGAACTGAATTTTCAGACTGAACTGAACTGTCTAGACTGGTTTTTGTTGTGGTCTAGCGTTTTCAGGGCACTCATCTTGCAAATTAGCGTAGAAAAGAGCGCATCGAACAGCACAGCCACCGGAGTTTGGCTTTGGTGCCTTCGAGCTTCTGTAATCGGAGCGGAGCTACTGGTTTGCAAAAAAAAACATTTTTTCTGTTCTTTTTCCAGCGCCGCTACCGCAGGAACGCCGTGTATTACGTCCAACGAAAATGCGCCAACAACAACAACAACAACAACAACAACAACAACAGACGAATGTGCAATCGGTGTGTCCTTGGTGGACGGTTTTTTTGAGATTGTTTTTCGGTGGAATAAAATAAGAAAGTTTGGTTATGGCCAACTGGGGGGGGGGGCTGGAAATGTGTGCCTTTTTTATCTTATGCATTACCAAGATAGGTGAACATCGCAAAAACCGTTGAATTTTGTACAATAACGCTAATAATTTAATTGACCGACGACTGTGAGCACCGTCAAACTCGGCACGTCCAGCAATTCGCCACTGCAATCGCCAATCACGAATACCCCCGGTCATACATTTTTGCTCCATTGCAGTGCACCACCAGTCGTGGCGCCGTCGGCTTTGCGCCGAAGCGTGGCCCACTGCCAAAGTTCGTCGACACGCGCACGCTGCCCGACTGCGCGTTTTACAGGACGCTGCATCTGCAGCAGCAACAACAACAACAACGGACGCACGCACAGGCGAACGCGCTCCGGCGACGCTCGGTGACGCGCGCGCACACCGCTCTGCTAAACGCGCGGTATGGTTGTTGGGGGTGGGGGGGGGGGGCAGTTCGGGTTTTCAGGGGTTCGGGTTAGTAATGGATGGGGTTAGTTTAGAGTCGCAGAACCAAAAAAAATCATATTATCTTTCCTGTGAGACCTGCGACTCTGCGGTGCTGTTGTGGACGTAAAAGGAAACTAGTTTCAATCTTTATGTAGTAATTCAGAATAGCCTAATTGACCCGGCCTTATTTAGGGGACTCGGATCCCTTTCCCATTTTTAATTCCCGCGTCGTGCATGAGACTGGTTACCCATCTATGCGCGCATTGAGACGCGAGACCCAAATATTTTTTTTAAATTTAATTTAATTATACGCGCGCCGGTTCCGGAAACCCGAAGGTACCAAACTCCGGCGGAGACGGGCAATACTGCCCCGAGCCCAATTTTACCCTCGGCTCAGGAGGGAATAGACCATTAGATGTTCGTTGGTCACTCTAATTTTCCACGAGTATGTCTTGTCCACAGCGAGGTTCGAACCCGGTACCTACAGAACTGTAGGCCGAAGTTCTACCGCTACGCCACGGACGCGACGTTAATGTACTAATTAACGCGACGAGTAAATAAATGATATTACTAATTATGGCACAATTACGCACGAACACACCGGCTCCCACGTATGTTACAGTGAGCAGACTCGTGCGCAAGCGGCCGCACGTCACGCGAACGCACGCGGCGACGCGCTGATGCGACGCAGGCAACTGTGAAACGTTTGCGACGCACTTGTTTGGCCTATTTTAGGGTTGTGAGAGTGGGCGTAATGATTATGTTTTGTAGGATTGTTTGATAATTGGATTGTTGCTTTTTGGCCGTTTTTGTCGTCTGATTGTGTGATGATTTTGAGGATTGTCGTTGGTTTGTTGCACCTTTATTCCTTTTTGGGTTGATTTTTTTGTTTGTCAGTTTACTGGTGGCGGGCTCTATGATCAATCTGCACTCACCGCTATTTCAAACTAGATTAGTTTTTGTTGCGTTTGTTTTCTGGTCCATCACATCAGTGACGCCATTTTTCCGCACTGTATTCCTTGTTTTCAGTAAATTGCGAGCAATTGTATTTTTGATCAACTTCACTGGTCTAATGTGCTTTTGTGGTCGAACCCGAAGCTGGGTCTGTATTTTGAATTTGTTTTCGTTTGTTGATCGGCACTCGGCAGTGTGAAAACCCGTCCATCGAATTTTTTATTATTGTTTGTTTTCCTTTCTCATTATTAGCGTTTTCAACCACGATTTTGTTGGAGTTTCGTTTTGATTAGTTGTGTTGTGTCTTTGGAAGCGGATCAGATTGAGATCTGTTGCTTTCTCAAGTGTACCCGGCCTCCCCGAAACAACCCTTCCCCCAGAATAAGCGAGTTTTTTAATCGGTTTTGTTTTGAGTTTTTCGGACTGATTTATTGTGAACCCTTTAAACAGCAAATTTGTCGGCGATTTTGTTTTTTTTTTGTCACATGTTTCGTTGTCCAGGTTTGGGAGTCCGCACGGAGTTGGACGACTTACTGCGCTGAATTTTTTGAAAACTTGGATCAAAAACGGCTTTCATAAACCAACGCCATCCAAAACTTCTCCTGATGGGTGCCACTCCATTCTAAATTGCAAACATGCAAACGTTGTCGTCTGCTTTTGTGGATTTATCGGATTGTTGTTTTTCTTCAGTTTGTGGTTAGGTTTCGTCGTTGTTTTTTATTATTTGTTTTCGGCTTTGGTTCCGTCGTAATTGGTCCGTCTATTCCTCCCGTGATTCGAATTGGTTTATTGTGGGGTTTTCTTATTTGGAATACTAATTTTAACAGAATCATGAATTTTGGCGTTTTACCCGTTCCCCTTACAAACTTGACCAACCAGTTTTTAAACACAAATTATAAGTGTCCAAACTTCGTTGTTATTGACATGTTCGTTTATAAGTTGTGAACGTGATGTGCTGCTGTGTAATTTTGTTGATGCCACCTTTGCTGTTCTATGTGTGGTGTGTGTGTTGCTGGTGCATTTTTTACAATACATGCATATACTGGTCTCATGACATAACATAGTGCTGAACTTACTTCACTTTCCTTTTCATGCTTGTTTTCATCTTCAGTTCCACTCACATCCACTTGAGATGGTTACTAGTCTTCTTTTGGTAAATTGTGGTCTTTTTTTGTTCGTAATAAACTTGGTGTAGTGTGTGAGTGAAGAAGTTCGTTTTTTTGTTTTTGTTTTTCGAAGTTTGCATAAAATGTAATCAGTGAATTCATTTTTCCTTTTTTGATGGAAAAACTTGCACGAAACCGTAATCTTTTTGGTGCTTGCTACAATACAATCAGGATTCTGTTATTTTTGTTTTTCAAAACACCCAGCTCAAGTGCTCCCCAATGGTTGGTGTGATGCTTTTTTGTAGTTCTTTTGGACATTGTATTCACATGCAGCCGTAAAAAGTGCAACAAACATAAAAAGTTAAAGATGAGTGGATGAAAAATGTAATGTTTGAAATCTGAAAAAGTTTGAGAGAGCAAGCACATGAAATTGGAATCGGGACACGAAATAACTGAACGCACAGTCATGGAAGAGAGAAAAAAACACGGAACGGAATGCGTGCTTGGCTCGTCAAAAACTATGCAACAGTCGTAGAAATGGCATGTTTTCACAAATCAGTGGTTGAACTTTGATCCTGCACAAGCATAATAATGTATTGATCTGGCGTAATGTGCACTACGCTTTCTTAGTTGCTCATGAAAACGATAGTGTTCGCTCATAGTTGTTCATCATAAAAAGTTATTAAAATTTATATTACTTCAAAATCGGTAGAAATGGTTGATTTCAAACTGAAAGAGTGCCTAATTTTCACGTTTGCCTGGTGTTACATTGTCGTCGGCCAAGAAGGTTAGTGCGTGTTGAAAATTTTTGTCTTGGCAGTAAAATGTTTTTTTCTTTTGAGAACGATGCAGATGCAGCCGTTCTGTTTTGCTTCTGAAAACTGAAGTGAATCCGAAGTGCACGGGTTTGTGTATCTGCATCAATAGGTGCACGAACATGTGCATATATATTGTGCATTATTGTTCTGCGTATGAGCGTTGCTTACTGTACGAGGTTCTCGTGGCTTTTGACGAATTTCCCTTGTCAACCAAACAAAATATTGTCCGCCACTGTTTACGCACAACGCATAGTGTGACGTGGAGAAATTTATATTAGCATGCGCACGTGACTCCGCCTTTTTCGTTCTATCCTTAAGCCTCATTCATGGAAGTTCACGCGGCGTCACTTCACGCGACGTTACTTCATCCTACACATTCATGGAGTCAAAACTGTCGGCAGCTTCACGTGCTATGCGCTTCAGCGCGCGCACGACTGCATGAATACGCATTTATGCACTGAAAATGGCGAGAGCGAAAACGGCACTTGAATGCGAACGCTAATTACGCGCAGCACTTCTATACTTCTACATATGGCTGAACAAATTTGTTGAGTACCCATTTCCTGGAGTGGGCCTGTTCGCTCGGCAAGTCACATAGCAACCGTAATTTCCAGTCGTCACAGAGCAAACAACAACAACAACAACAACAACAACAACAACAACAACCACACCAGTGACAACACCGGAAGTTCAGTACGTCTACGACGAAGAGGCGATCACGAGGCCACCGCCATGCCCGAGTATTCTGCAGTACCAGTGTCGCTCGGATGGCCAATGCATCAAGCAGACGCAACGCTGCGACCGGGTGAACGACTGCGTGGATGGGAGTGACGAGAGAGACGGTTGCACTGATGAACGCCTCCGGGTACGATTGGAACTCGGGAATTGTGGGCAGTCAGCTGATTGGTTGGTTGGTGATCACGTGATGCGTGCAACTCGTAGTCCAGCTGATTGGTTCATTGCCTTCTGTGCAGGACAGACTCCTTGCCCCACACACTGTAATGCATGCACAGAAAGCATGATGCATCGCATGTGCACCAGCCAATCAGCTGATTGTCTATAATTTGCGAGTTCGGCAGTTTTTGAAGCATGCCTTCCCCACCGATTCCGTACCAAACTTTGGTGGGTTCCGGGGAGGTAACTCCGGATTAAATGTTATAATCTATTGTAGTAAGTTGCACCACAAAAAAACTTTTCTTTTTCGCATTCCGTTTCTAAACTTTGTTTTTTGTTAATCTGCAGTCTTTCTTGAATCTTGTTTTTTGTTTCAAAGTTCAAACGTTTGCACTTTTCCACTCAGGCCGGCTGTGTGTCATTCACGAACGCGAAATGGAGCAAATGCATGCCGAAACTGCTCCGTGCACTCGGAGTGTTGCCCATGGATGATTGAAGTAGAAGCGGAAGGACTCCAATGAATGACGCATTGCTGCGTTGCACGACATGCAAGATTCTGCTGCAGTCGAACTCTAAATTATAGGGAATCAGCTGATTGGTTGGTGATCACGGTATGCATACTTTCTGTGCAGGTGTTGCTGTGGAGGCGGAGTTTGGCTTGCACAGAAAGTATGCATAGCGAAATCACCAACGAATCAGCTGATTCCCTATAATTTTTAGAGTTCGACTGTAATGTTGGTTGTGTGTCTGCGTTGTCATGCTGATGATTCCTGAGCCCTTCTCCCAACTCGATTTTGTTTTCTTTCTACGCTCAAATTTGCGCGTTCCACATTGTACACCCGCGAACAAAGCGCGCGGTTTCTTGCGCGGTACTTGTCGTATGCTGGCTTAACGTGATTTTGTTAATTTGGTTTTTCGCGCATTTTTATGTTCATGCTTGCTCACGAGTTTCAAACGAATACAATATTCGAATCCTCTATTTACTGATTCAAAAAACTTCATTAAAGAACATTGACAATAAACGATTGCATAATTAACAACTAGAAACCAACAAACAAACAGACACAAGCCGGAAACACAGAATCACGATAGTAAAACCACAACAATAATTATCACAACTGACAATATAAATCCTAAAGTACAATGTTTACAAAATATAAATGTAAAATGATAATGGTTATGCAGTTTTAAATGGATACGTGTTTGAAACAAACCTAATAGTTTATAATTGAGTTATTGCAAGCAATAAAGACCGAATTGTAACGTTAGATGCAAAAAAACCAAACACACACCGATTCTGAGACAGGAGGACAAAAACTGAATAGTATGGAATGAATGGTCTCAAATGTGAAAAATAAGCAGAAATTGTGATAACGATAACAACAAATACGTCAGTAACGTAGCACAGTCTTGTCTAGAGATGTCAAAAAAAAAATTTCTATTTTTTTTTTTAAATTTTTTTTAAATTTTTTTTTTTAAAAATGAAAGTTGTTCAGAATTTTTCAGGGAGTCCGAATATCACCATCTGAGGAGCCACCGACTTACCATATGACCCCCACTCATATGGGAGGAGGGTGAAAATTTCAGACTTGGTTTCGGCGACCCCATTTTCCCACCGACGACATCACGTCTCGTGTTTTGCCTCTCAATTCACCTCAAATAACACGGAAACAAGTTCAACAACAAACCGGTGTGATCATGACGACACGAGGCGAAACAGCAACGAGCAACCAACGAAGTTACGCTTGCAGTGGCAGACAGTGCAATTTCGACCTTTCGAGATCCTGAAAAACGATGCATAAATGTGAGTTCTCTGCTTCTATCTCACCTTAGCGGCATCGGAATTTGTTGAACTAGCCTTTGCGACGCTCAAGTATTTTGGGGGGGTCTCCGCGAGACAAAATTTCATGGCGGGTGTGGGGGGTGTCGGCCAAATTTTCGAGGGGGGGTCCGATGGGGGGGGGGGGGGGTGCCCGATTTTAGGGAGGGGGTGGCATGGTGCCCCCCCCCCCCCCCCACCCGACGGGCCCGGGTGCTCTGGGGGGGGTACCGTGTACCCCGGTCCCACCCCACCCCTCGCCTACGCACTGTCCCCCGCTCCCATATGCCAAAAATAAGGGAAACAAAACCGAAAACTAACACGCATTTTTGATATTATTTTTGAAAAACCTGAAAAAATTTGAAAAAAAAAACAAAAAAAAATTTTGATAAATAAAAAAAAAAATAAAAAAAAAGCTCATTTTTTTACTTTAAAAAAAATAAAAAAAATTTTTTTTTGAAGCTTACATCTCTAGTCTTGTCTGACACTATCTATTTTTTAATTTGAAAAATGAAACACAAGCTTGATAAATTGAATAAATAAACGGGAGACTTGCGAAAAATTGACAAAAGAAGGGCTCTTTGAATTCTCGAAATCTCAACTCAGTCCTAAATTAAGCCTGGAGAATCAACTCCACCACCTTGTACGTGTCTTCGATGACAGCAACGTTTCGCGATTTTAGTGACAGCTGAAAAAAAACATAAGAAAGCATGAAATGTGACGTGAAAAATGACAAAAATCGCTGACAGCTGAATCACGCTGGCAAGCACGCTGAAAACGTTTGGTTGTTCATGACTCCAAATGTTATATACTCTGAGCTAAGACTGAAAATCACCAGTTAAAAAAAGTGCGCAGTCGTCCAAGAACGACTTTAACCAAGCAACACCAACAATCAGTTTTATAATGGCTCAGTAGTTCAATAGTGCTACACCACTGCAGCACCTGAATGAACCACGAAACATGATGACAGTTCCGTTTTTGTTCTGCACATGAACAGATTCACCAATGTCTGCTGTGGTCAACGCTAAGTGAGGACATTGCTCATGTGTGCGTGCCTCATGAATTCAATCAGGCGCTCAGTGGTGTCGCACTACTGGCCTATTAAACGGGAATTCATGAAGCAATGTTTAGTGACCGCACAGCTACGCGTCACTAAATACTGCTTCATGAATGCCGCTAAGTTTTTCTGGAAAACTCACCCAGATGTCACGAGCCCATCCCTCCTCCTTCCCAAAAGAAAAAAACGTCGCTCACCGTCAGCCCGGCACTGGCCGGCTGTATTTTCAACTCCGACAGCAGCACGATGTTGTTGGTGAACTTGATCGAGTGATACAGCATCTCCTGGCCGTCGACTGTGCGACGTGCGACCGTGAACACGTTGTTCGCTTGCAGTTGGTTGCAGATGTCGTCTGCGAGACGGTGATGAGAATGAGGTGGTTGTTGTTGTTTTGTGAGAAATCAAAATTGGCTGCATCAATAAAAATCAACGCCAATCAATCAATCAATTTCAACCATTGCACCATTCAGCCAAGTCACTATTTTTTACTAGTGTTGCATGTTTCCGCGTCTCAATACGTCACAGGACCAGTTCGGGTAATTTTCTCGAATTGCCGCATTACATAATCAAGCATTCCTTGCAAACGCAACTAAAGCGGCGGTCATTTAGTGACGCACAGCTATGCATGTTCCAACACAGCTACGCGTCACGAAATACAGCGTCATGAATGCCCCTAACGAAAATAATCGGCGAAATGGCAAACACCAGTTGTCGGAACAACATCCATTTCCATGCAAGAGACCAACGTCAACCACATTAACCATCAACCACAAATACCGGTAATCACTACCAACCAGCCGATAAGTTGTTCGTATTCTGGATGGTGTACTGCAACTCATTCTGTTCGGGGATGTCCTTCCACGCCTGCAGGAACAGCCGCTTGTCCATCAGACCGTCGTCGACGAAGAACACGTGCATCGGCAGCACGCACGCGAAGTAGAACACATCGATGTCGTTCTTGACGGCCACCTACACAAGCAACGGCCGATCGGATACGATGATCGCAAGGGGCATTCATGAAGCAGTATTTAGTGACTGCGTAGCTATGTTTCAACACAGCTGCGCGTCACTAAATACTGCTTCATGAATGCGCCTTTATGTTTTGGTTCCGAGACTCAATGCGCCGCATAGATAGGTAAACAGTTTTATGCATGAGCATGACGTTCGAATTCAAAATTGGTAAAGTGATCCGAATCCCCTAGGACCGAGTCAATTAGGCGATTTTGAATTGCAACATAACGATTGGAACCAGTGTCCTTTCAACGTCTGGACACGCATTGAGTCGCAGAACCTAAAAATTGATAAAGTCGCAGAGCGTTCAAACCGATGCACCCGATCCGAACCTGCAAATTCAACAGTGGGTCCATCTTCTGGACGGGCCCATTCGTGGCCAACTGCAACGAGACTTCCGTCGATTGATTCGGCGGCAGCGGCGACTGCACTTGCAACGGTTGCGCCGGGGTGACGCCGAAACTGCAACAAAAAAGGTGAATGGAATACAAAAAAACAAACGGCTGAAAACAGCCATCGCGCCGTTTATTCAACATCTGAACGGTGTTTGCGGTGAGCGACAACGTTTGTCGCCTCGGCAAGCCACAAGGCCACACGTGGCGCCGGGTCATGTCAAACACAAAGCAATCATGTCACTACAGTATGGCCGAATAAATAAGGCAGTCCATCAAGGCGGAATCAGTCGCAGACTAGGAGTTGTCTTTTCAAAAATGCCAACATAATTCCCAATCATGTGGGAGAATCATCAAGGAAAAACAATGGACAGAATAGCACGAAGAATCAGTTAGTTAAAAAAACAAGTCAAACTTAGCAACACAATTTGGGTTTCCGAAACGGTTTGATCTTTCATTCAAATTGCGCGCGCTTCTCGCACACTGAAAAAAGCTGCCATGTTTACTCGGCCATTCCGTAGGGTCACTCGACTCCTCCCACGTTGTCGTCACACTCCACACCGACCTGTTCTTGTTCAACTGCAATGCGAACTGCCCCATCGGCTGCAGCGCCCTGTTTGTGAACGTCATCTCCATGCGAACGCCGCCCTGACGCCGACTGAACGTGCCGCTGATCTCCAGACCTTTGCCGCGCGCCGCTGGCAGCCACACCTGGAATTAACTGCGGGTTGTTTGACTGTTTGTTGTTTTTGTGTTGTTGTTGGGTTGTTTGTTTTGCCTGGTGTCATACTTTTGTAAACGTGTACAACAAGGTTTGATCGATATTGTATTGTTTTGTTCATTGTATTTTTATTTACTAAGCTCAATACTCATGCTTTCATGACTCAAGTGGTTCGAGAGGGGCACCTCACTGATGAGGCGCCACCCCTCTTCTGCTTGTGATGTTGGCCCGGCCGAAATGCAGAGAACCACCATACAAATTGGTTGATTTGATTGTTTTTTGGGGGGGAAAATAGACAAAGTCGATTCATTGACATTCAAATTCTGTTCGACACCTTGAAAGTGTCGGGTTATACAAAAAAGGAACTCCAGCTAGCAGACCAGGACTTGGTCGATAAAATGTGCAGAGCACTGTTTTCTTGTTTCTTTAGAGGTAAAAAGGGTTTATGTATCTTAATTGATATGAGTTTACCGAAAGGTGTCAAATGAAATTAACACATTTTAACAACAGTCATGGACCACAAAGGTGTTCCTAGTCCTAGTCTGGAGATTGTGTTCATCTGTAATAATGACACGGTGATGTTGCACAGAGGCACAAACACCCCCCCCCCCCCACCTGTTTCGGCGGCACGTACACCCCACCAGCCATCCCTCCCGCGCTCGTCACAGCGGCCGAGCCGAAAATGTCGCCCAACAGGCCGGCGGACGACGCCTCGGCGGTGGCGCTGGTTGCCGCTGCAGGCGGACTGACGCTGGCGTTTGGAGTGGCGCCAACGGAAATGGCTGCTGCCGCTGACGACTCGTTGTTGGCACCGCCGAGCTGTGGAGTGTGGCTTTTCAAAGGTTATGTTTATTGGTTTTTATTGGTGTAAACTTGATCACCAACCAACCAACCAATCAGCTGGTTGCATATGATATACAGTCTAAACTCAATAACATATGCAACTATGCTTTTTTTACGTGTCCCCTGAAATGACGTCATGTGCCACAAAACATGGTTTCGTTCCCAACCAGACTATCCGTTTAGCCGATTTCTTCCCGTAAAAAATGGTAATGTCGAATCAGTCACACCAGATGAAATTTTAGTGCCTGTACTTTGACAAACGGGCGTTTTTAAATAAAATGACGTCACGTTAGTCCGGAACGTTTGAATAAATCCACAATAGCTGATTGATTGGTTGATGCGTGCGTTCCGTGCACGAATTGCTGAGAATTGCGGGCGATCGTTTCGGACAGAATGCACGCATCACGTGATCGATCACCAACCAATCAGCTGATATCTTTTCATTTTGGTCTCGCGTCTCAGTGCGCGCATAGATGGGCAAGCAGTCTCATGCACAACGCGGCCATTCAAAATCAGTAAAGGGCCGGGTCACTTAGGCTATTCTGAATTACCACATACAGGTTGAAACTAGTTTCCTTTTACGTCCACAACCGCAGGTCTTAAAGAAAAGATAATAGTTTCATATGTTATAGAGTTAGACTGTAGCAATCGACACCGCACCACCCATTCTCGACATGCACAACCACAATTCCCAGTGCGCACCGCACCAAGCTGTCCGATCCAATGCCGAGCAGATCGTCCAGTCCACCCGCCACGGCGGTCGTCGCCTGGTATGCCTGCTGCGTCGTCGTTGGGCCGACGCTCAGATCGAGCAGATCGGCGACCAGCGAGTCCTGCGACGGGATTACGGTCGCTACGGGCGGTCCACCGACCGGACCCCCGCCACCAGAGGCGGTCGTTACACCGCCGCCGCCGACCGCGTCCGTGCCTGGCGTTCCTTGTTCGCCACTGGAAAAAAAAAACAAATCAGTTCTGTGATACAGTGCGTTCTGTAGGGGGGGGGGGGTGTTTGGTTTGCGAAGCAATTTTCAGACGATCACAGCAAGATTGTTTTTTTTTTGAAAAAACGATGATGCGAAGTCGGGAATGACTGAAGACTATTGCCAGTGCGCTCGGGGCATCGAGCCCCGCCCGAGGGGTGCATAGATGTACGAAATGACAGACAAATCCGATGGGCACCCCACTCGACACGCCGTTCTGTGCGCTTTTCTGGGTTAGCCCTGGCTAACAACATCGCCTAAAATCCCGAACAACACTCGATCGATCGGACCAACTTCTCGCGCGACTCAAAGCTGACGGTCTTTGTGACTTGGTGCGCGGCGTCGGTGAACGTCGCCGGCGGCTTGTGGTAGACGGACGCGAGACTGCCGATGTGATGGACGAGCTGGTCGAGCAGCGTCGGCTCCAGCAGATCAGTCTCCTCGCTGATCAGCGGCTTCTCGGCGAGCACCACCTGTAAGTGGTTTGGTTTTTTTGGTTTCGTTTCGGTTTTTTTAGTTTTTTTCTCGGTTTTTTATATTTTTTTTGAATAAATTCCGGACTGTTTTTTTTGACGAGTGGCTTGGTTTTTTTTTGTTTCATTTCGTTTTTTAGTTTTTTTTCGGTTTTTTATGATTTTTTTGGAATAAATTCCGGACTGTTTCTTGGACCGAAATGACGGCCGTTTGTCATTGTCATGAGAGGCACGAGAATTTCAGCCGAATCTTGGCTCATGATTGGTGATTGATTGATTGACCGCAACCAGCAACCAACAACATGGTCCGACCAACAATCAGCCAGCTCGATGCAGCTAATCAGCGTGCGTGAAAAGTTGAAATCTTAAAAAAAAACTTGCACAAAATGATTTCAGTGATTTCACCTCCTTGGCCGCCGCCGGGTCAGCCGACAGAAGACGCCAGTAGATGTAGCCGCGGTCTCGCAGGTCCGGATTGTCGCTGTCCTGGAAAAATTTCCGTTTTTCCAGATTGAGATAAAAAACACTTTCACAATTACAATGCTTCCTATAGTTTCTTTTGCGAAACCAATCAAATTGCAGTGACGGTTCTATCTGCATTTCGGCGCTTGGGCGATTCGATATGAGATGCAGTAGAAGAAGGGTGGTGTGTGGGTTTGTCTCTTTTAAAGCACTTGAGCACCAGTACTTACCGCAAATGCTTCTATATGCCAGACGAAAGCTCCCAAAACGCGAAAGCTTCTACATGCTTGAAAAAGTTCCAAAAAAATGTTGAAATTCAACAGTCCAGTTCAAAAGAAACAAAAACCCCAACGAACTTGGGTGGCCAAACTGAGCACCCGCTGGACGAGTTCCTGTGATTCGGCCGGTCGCTTCAGGAACAACTTGACAATGGCAGTGAGCAGTTGCAGTTGCACCTGGAGTTTTTTTGTTTTGTAGCACAATGATGCAAAGTTTGAACTTGAACTTTTTTTATCAAAACATGTTTGAAACGTTGCAAATGTTTGGACAAGTTGGGTAAAATTGGGAATGTTGTTGTTTTTTGCGGAGTATGTTTCTTGCTCAGTCATCTGCAGTCTAAGTCTAAATTATCGGCAATCAGCTGATTGATTGGTTGGTGATCACGTCACGTGATGCATGTCTACTGGTGCAGGACAGACTCCACCTCCACAGAACTCCACGCACAGCAGTGCATGCATCAACCAATCAGCCGGTTGCGTATGTTTTTTGAGTTGGACTGTAGATACACAGGCAAACGGCAACAATAAAACCCTGCAGATAGACTACCACAGAGTACGGTAGACACAGCCAAGGGTCTTGGCACGATCTCAACGAGTACCACCGAGTACGGTAGACACAGCCAAATTGGTCTCGGCACGATCTCACCTGCGTGTTCTCGTCGTGGAATCCCTCGAGGAAACTCTCCAACAATTCATCGGCGTTCTCAATCCGTTCTGCGTATTCGCCGATGATCCAGACCATGGACGCTCTAAAGAAAAAAAACTCAACAGTGCAGCATTGTCGTCGACGGTTTCATCATATTTTGTTTCTTTTTCGTTTCAAAGTCACATGGTTTCGTCAAGTGAAAACCAGTACAGGCTACCTCCATAACATATGCAACTAGCTGATTGGTCGGTGGTCACGTGATGCATGCATTCTGTGCAAACCAAACTATGGCGAACGCAGCAATTCACGCACCAGAATGCATGCATCAATCAACCAATCAGCATATGTTGTTGAGTTTGACTGTACAGAGAAATTCAAAGCAGTCACTTCCCGTTCGGCAATTCAGAAGATTGTTTTATTTTTCAGTCAGAAAAAACAAAAACAATCGAGAAAAAATAGTTTTTTTTCTCACCGCGCCTCCGGCTCATCGAGTGTGTCGAGGTTCTCGCACAACGTCGATATGATGCTCTCATATTTGTTCGGGTATTTGCGGAAAATGTCCTGAGCACAGAAATGTTTTTGCGTGTGTGCTTTTTCTAGTGTCTCTTTTGTGTTTTGCGACTGCCTGTCAAACGAGGCAACAGAGTCACTTTGGCGATTTTGAATTGCCGCATCAAATTTCCCTTCCGGTCTGCAAACGCCTTGATCGAGTCGCAGAACCATATGATACTATTATAAATTTTCAGATTCTGCGACTCGAATGTCCGTGCAGAAGTAGAACGGAAACTAGCTTCAATCCTCACGTGGCAACTCAAACTCGCCTAAGTGACTCCGGATCACGTTGCCAGTTTTGAATTCCCGCGCGTCACGCATGAAACTGTTCACCCATCTATGCGCACATTGAGTCTCGGGGGACCAAACTAAACGCTCCTACCTTAATGACAACGACGGCTTCCTGGACAACATAGTTCACTTTCGTCTGAATCAAATCCAACAGCGTCGACACGCATCGCTCCGCCGATTGTTCCACTTTGATGGCGCATCGTCCAATGGCGCGAACCGATTTGCGCACAAAGTCGACGTCCACTTCGGTGGCATACCTGCGAATTTTATGCAACACCCTGTGGGGTTTTTTTGGTGTTCCAGTCAGAATTTTATTGCACCATGTGGAGGTTTTTTGGTGTTCCAGGGAGAAATCCATTGTTGACCGAAATTTTTTATAGCGGCAAGTTTTCGGGTGAATTTAAAGAAAATGAGCTTCAGCTATTATCAATTTTTTTAGATTCTGCGACTCAATGCAGTGCAGACGTATAAAGAAACCTAGTTTCAATCTTCATGTGGCCATTTCAAATCGTGACGAGGACCTTTAAGGGACTCGGATCACTTTGCCAATTTTGAATTCTCACGTCAGGCATGAAACTGTTATTAAACTGGCCACCGTGAAATAAAAAACCCTCGTATCACACAAGAACTGAACAAACGATGAACAACTGCCAGGCCTGTTCTGCCCAAACAGAAATAAAAAACCCAAAATGCCCACGAACTCTTTCAGCTCCGACAGCACTTGCGCGATGTTCTGCTGCGACGCGAGTCGAATCATGATGTCCAGTTTCTCCATCTTCACGTAGATCGGGTCGTTGTATTTCACGAAGAACACCTTCATTTCGTGACGCAGGATTTCCGGTCTGCAGTACAATAAAAAGGGAAATATGGCAATTTCTAGTTACTAAATCGCCAGTATTTTTGCTTTGTCTCCGTACTACACGTTGTTCATACAGTTTTATCGGAGTTTTCGTACTTTTTACAAAATAAAATCGATGGCTGTATGATTGATGGGCTACGCACGAGACACCGCTGGCTGGACTACTTTTGCCGGTCTCGATACGGCAAGCGAAGACCGTGACGGACAAAGGCAACACGAAACATCCGCCCAGCACAAGTTTCAAACAAAGATTGGGTTGTGCGTGCGGCCACGCACATAACATGCGTGAAAGGTAGAAGTTGTGGTGATGTTCTTGAAAACGATTTTTCTGGCGGTGAACAAAACAGCTTGAACAGAATAATGCTCAATTACACTTCCACCAACATCCAGCTGTGAACAAGCGGTCGTTTTATAGAAGTAAGAAAACCAAACGATAGAAAAGAAACCGTGATAATAAAAAAGTACGCAAAAAATTGTGATCAAAACTGCCAAATAAAGAAAAAAACCACCAGCCGCCATCGCACCGACCGTTTCTGCACGATCAAATTGATGTTACGCAGTGCGATGTATTGAATTTCGGACTCCGCCGACAGCAGCGTAACGAGTGGCGGCGCCATCTTTTTCGTCAATCCTTGGCAAAAGTCGGAATCGCCCGGGAGCCCGTCCATCAGGCGAATGAGCACCTGGAGGAAACAGGAAAAAATTTGGCTTTTTGGCTTGCCTACTCATGGTGTCTTACACTTCTCTGGTATTATGCCGTGCACTGCAGAATAAAACTGACTGACTGACTGACTAACTTTGGTTTTTTTCGAAATCGTCGAAATTTTTGAACATGCCAAAAAAACTAATTGACGAAAGAGCAAACACGGGCTCGCAGGCAGGCTGGCTTGGCCAATCAGCGTGTGGTAAGCCACAACTCAGCTGCAGCCAACCAGCTGACAACTGGATAGGACTGTAACTTTTGAATTTGATAGTAAAAACCCGAAAAAAAAACACAAAATTCGACAAAAAAAAACAGCCGAACCTTTACAGACGAGAGCACAACGGCGGCGTTGGCGTGCGCCAGACGCGGAGTGATACGCTCGCAAATGCTGTGAGAAAAAATAAAACGGTCGTTGAAGATTTGAAAACGCAATTTCGAAGAAACACAAATAAACATTTGAATAACGCAAAGATTTTGTTTCCGGTCTGCTGAGATAAGACGGAATGGTACGGCGCAGAAAAACTGAAATCACATCAGTGGAATTTGAAAAAACCATTCAAGTCCACAAAAACATCCAACCTTTGTGCTTCTCGTTCATCCTTCGGATGGAAGCTGGACAGTGAATCGAGAATGAACACCTGGCCCCACCTGGAGAAACAGTGCAATGAAAACTCAAAAAATTCAAAGATTTTTCTCGCGAAAGCGAATATCTTGTCTTCAACAACAACCACTGCTGCCGCTCTGTTGCCACCACGGAAAACATTGCCACTGATCATTACATTTGCATTTCGTCCTGTCTAACAGCTGATGAACAGAACGCCACAAAACCGAAACAGAGCAGTTTCGGTTGTTTTCAAATGCACCCAATCAGGGCGTCTGCGCTTACATTCGAGACCATTACAACCAATCAGCTGATTACAATTCGAAAAGCGAAAAAACAATACTGATTCTCCGGCATCCCATATCAATTTTTTATAATCGATAAAAACACTACAATACAGTAAAGGTGCATTCATGAAGCAGTATTTAGAGACCGCGTACGCCATGTTGTAACACAGCTATGCGTCACTAAATACTGCTTCATGAATGCCGCTTTTCAATTTTGAAAGCGCACACTCACTCGGTGCATTCATTCAAGGCCGTCAACAACTTGTTGACCGTCTGCGCGTTCATGTCAAGGATCGGACGACTGCTCGTGTCGCTGATCTCCGACAGCGCCGCGACGGCGTTTGCAACCACCTGAACGCAACGGGTGGTTGGGTGTTTCTTTATGGTGAATGATTTTAGTCTTTTTAAATGTCGACTCAAACTATCTGAAGTTTAGCCAGGGAACGGCTGAACCAGAACTACGTTCAGAACACTGTCAAGTGATTAGCCTTGTGGCAAGGCTTTAGGAGGTAGCCCCAGGATAGGGCCACAGGTTGGTTCTCAGGACGCTAGTTTTTCCACCTTTTCTGGTGGAAGTAACCACTAAAGTTTGGTGCCGTTAAATTTCCGAAACCGGTGGGGCCATTCGCTTTTTACTCTGCTCTTAAAAAGTGCCAATAATACACCCCTCGGCTGTGCGCTTTTTCCAAAGCGCTCAGAGAAGTAAAACAGAATGCGTTTATTACCAAGGGCAATCACGGTGTCAAAATTCAGAGAAAAAAACAAGACAAGTGACCTCTCAACTGACCATCGGATTCGAATCGGATAACAGATCCTTCAGCTGATCAAGGAATCCCTGGTCCTCCACCATGTTGGCGTTGATGTCGTGCAACTTCGCCACGCACACTGCCGCCGTCTTGCGCACGTAGGGATCTTCGTCCTGAAAATCAAGTCTTTTAAGTGCGTTTGTTTAAACGTGTCACTTTTTTCGCAAAATACATACAGAGATCGCAAAAAGAAGGAAGAACGGGATCGGATCGTGAGCTGCAAGATAACATATTTTATCCAAAAAAAACTGGTGTTTATGATTTCAACCAAATCCGAGCCGTGCTTGCTGTAATTCAGACTTGTAGAGAAACGTTTTTTTTTTGTGGTAACTGCCCAGAGTGCACTGTTTTCCAACAAAACATTCAAACAACCGGGTCGGTTTTTCTCCATTTCTACCTTCAAACATTTTCGCAACGGCTCACACAGATACTCCGTGATCTTGTCCACCCGAATGCAGCCCATCGTTCGGACGGCCAACGCGCGAATCAACGGGTTCGGATCCTCGCAGTCCTGCGAATGCGGAGAAAGTTGGTGTCAAGGAGTTTCCGCCGGAGTTTGGTACCTTATGGTGTCCGGAACCGGCGCGCGACCAAATAAATAATAAAAAAAAGAAATTAGGGAATTCAAGAGAGGCACACAAAAGCCCACCCCGCACCGCCCCCTCTTCTGCCATCTGATGTCGGCCGGGCCGAAATGCAGAGAACAAATCATAGAATTTGGGATAATTTGGGATAATCTGGCGCAATGCGCTTCTTCTACCTGTGTCAAGATTCATGTCAACTGGTTGTATCGTGTCAGACGCATGTATTGTTCCACCAATCAGCAGGTCAAGTTCAAAGTTCAATGTTTATTTAACAAACGTTAAAGTTGAATATGGGATGCCGATGACCGATAAGAGACATTGAAAAATTTTGGACACTTACATCGGCAAAACGCGCATAAGCAAACAAAGACACTGTAGAACATTTTAAAAAAATGCAAAAATTAAAAAAAATTAAAATTAAAAAAATTAAAAAGGTCTTCACGACCACTTGAGATCGCGGCCACAACGCACTGACCTTGACGAACGTGTTCACGGCCATGATTGCAAGGTCAGGCTGACTCTTGGCATAGTTCATCAGATACAAGTAGACGAGCTTTTTCAGCTCGAGGTTATCCGTCTGCATGCAGTTGACGACGTCGGGAAACAGGGCGCTGAACGAAAAAAAAACGAGTTAATCGAGTTTTCGCTTTTTTGTGCAAAGTTCCGGTCAATTCTTTGTGACGAAACAGTGGAAACAATGACATTCCACCTGTAGAAATACCGAAACACATTGTACCGCAAATTCGATGTCCACGATATAACCGACCTAATCACACAGGCTGACACAGCCAATCAGCCAAGTTTGAGCCAATCAACGGCCACCCAATTTCAAACGCAGCCAACCAGCACCACACCCAATTTCGGACGCAGCCAACCAGCACCACACCCAATTTCAAACGCAGCCAATCAGCACCACACCCAATTTCAAACGCAGCCAATCAGCACCACACCCAATTTCAAACGCAGCCAATCAGCACCACACCCAATTTCAAACGCAGCCAATCAGCACCACACCCAATTTCAAACGCAGCCAACCAGCACCACACCCAATTTCAAACGCAGCCAATCAGCACCACACCCAATTTCAAACGCAGCCAATCAGCACCACACCCAATTTCAAACGCAGCCAATCAGCACCACACCCAATTTCAAACGCAGCCAATCAGCACCACACCCAATTTCAAACGCAGCCAATCAGCACCACACCCAATTTCAAACGCAGCCAATCAGCACCACACCCAATTTCAAATACAACCAATCAGCAGCCCCCAATTTCAAATACAACCAATCAGCAGCCCCCAATTTCAAATACAACCAATCAGCAGCCCCCAATTTCAAATACAACCAATCAGCAGCCCCCAATTTCAAACGCAGCCAATCACCTGACATCCTTGCCGACCGTCATGCTCGCAATCACCTTCTTGACCGCCTCACGTCGCTTCTCCTTGTTTTCCTTGTTCAGCTCATTTTTCAGCTCAAAGATCTCGCCTGAAAATTTCGTCAGATTTCTTTTTTGTTTCGTTGTAGTGTACTATTATGTTTTATGCTCTGAATCCTGATTTCAACAAAATTCTTGTTTTAGCTGTCCAAATCTCTTTTCGGCTTCGGCTCAGTTCAGACAAACGGTTTATGCAGCCACAGAACTCCGCACGCCCCAAAAAAAACTCGGAAAACCACCACAATATTCAGATTCAGATCAGCCTCTCTGCTACCAAATTTAGATACCCGCCAGATACAAAAGCTGCATGTCAATCCAGTACTTTTCAAGTGATCGATTTTAAAACGAAACTTCAACATACGACATACCCTTCTTCGTTGTCGTGAAATACTTTGAGTCGCTCATTGTTGTTGTTGTTGATTCGTCTCAGAGAATTAATTCTCAATTCAAGACAAAGTTTTCGCGAAATATGTGATGATTTAACCAAAGTATACGTTCCCCTCTTCGTCGCGTTTCTCCCGTTCACCTGCAAACGTGTTTACGTGCAAAACCGCCGGAGTTGAAGACAGAAATGGAATCCTCACAATGTCGGCTTTATATAAGATGTGAGAATTAGCATGCGCCAGAACTACGTAGTTCCGTTACATCATAACCTGTACCCCCATGTGATACAGGTCAACAAGATTTTGTAAAACCGCGCTAAGTGTGACGCACGAAGCCGTTTTGCAATCAGAATCGAATCAGTCAGTTCACTAGCTGGATATCTCTTTTGAAGTTGCACTTTCATATCGTTTTGAGTTTGTCTCACTCACTGGTCCAAATTGACCATCCGTATTTTCCAACCTAAAAAATCCGGCGGTTACGATTTCGTAGAACCTTGTGCAAAATGAACAAATTGCCTGTATTCAAATGACTTTGCACACAATACTGAACTGCTAATATAAACGCAAGGCTTGAAATTAGCTTCTCATGTGTTTACCATGCACAGTGAATGTGAGGTATCTGAAGCTTACGTAACATCACATTGAATGATCGAACTATAAAAGACGTCCCGAATTTTACGTTTGATCAGATAAAAAAACGCTGACGGAAGAAAAATTTTCGCCCACATTTACAAGCGGCAAGTTGATAGGCTACAATTAAAGCGCGGCACAGCCAATCAGCGCATCATCAATCAAATCTGCTCACATTGCATGCAGCGCAGCGCGCTACACGCGGTGTCCCATCAAATCCCCGCATCCCTGCCACAACCCCCCACCCTTCATCCCATTATTTGCGCAATATCTCAATTTGCGTTTTTTCGCACCTGTCTGCAAATAGCATACCTGTTGTTGCTAATTTCTAATGCAGTCACTCTAGCAGTGTCAATTCGATTCAATTGGCAACGCGCATACATACGCACACACACACTACAATTTTATTCAATTCCCCCAGCTTGTATCTATCTCCGCACCTTTGAAACTTGGGCATGTTGGAGAAAACAAAATTGTGCCAGCAGAGATGCGAGAAACGGATTTTTAATTATGCGACGCTGGGAAACACGGAGAACGTATTTCTATCTTGCAAAGTCGCCAATATAATATAGATAAGCAACCGCTCTCAAGTCGCTCAGTCATCGCCAGGATAACTGTATCATTTTTTGTCTCTCACAATGAGTAATACAAACAGGAGGTTTTAATTGAAGAATAGTATTTCTTCATCCGCTGCAGGCGGTGTCAAACACGCAAGTGCCTGCGCTGGGCTCTCAGAAGAACAGTGTCGAATATCGGCTCTCAAATGATCAACCGCATTTTTTGTACAAAAAGTTGCAATGTTCTGAAAAATCAACCAATTAACCCATGATCGGGTTTTAGAGGCTTCATCATTGTGACACCTGAGCGAAATGAAGAAATAGTATTCTCCAAAATCTCATCGCACTTGAAACACCATCACCGGCATCATAACCGTGCTTTTTTTATCCGCAAAAAGAATGAACATGCAGCAAGAAAAACGAACCAAACAACAATTCAAAGTTGCTTTCTGAAAATGAAATTTTTTTTTAAAACACCATGTTCAAGCTTCAAATCAGTGACACGTTTTCAGGATAAAAATATGACATAAAAATATTTCTGCAAAATATACAAATGTTTGTGAAGCGTTTGTTCACCAGAACTTGTCAGACAGAAGCTGTTGGTAATCAAACTAGGACTTGTGGTCTTTCTTGTTTCGTAACTTATGGTACAAGTGACAAGTTCAGCAAAACGAACAAACGACCACAGGTAGATAGAACTCAAAACTACTCTGCGCTCAGAATTTTTTTCTTTCACATTTCCAATATAATTTCTTCACAAGTGTTCACAAGCAATACAGGCGGTGGCAAAAGCGCAATAAAAAGCAACAGCAAAGCAGAAATAAATACACACTTTTACCTCGGAAATCGCTGCGAAAAATAGTGTCCTAGTTCTGCTTTGCTTAACAATTTCGAAACGTCAAATCGGGTGCGCCACAAAAGACAAATTTACGAACATGCATGTCTTCGAAATAACGGTCTGAATTGAATTTGAGGAGCTATTTGACTCAAAAAACAAAATCTGATTGTTTGTTCAACGACTGTGTGCAAAGTTTCCCAGACAATCCATTAACAACAGCGTTTAAATAAATTTTCCAGTTCGAAAATCAGCGAAACAAAACAATAAAGTAGAGTTACAGCAGACACACTCACTGCGAAAAAAAACTGTTTTGTATTGTGTCACTCACTGAACGTTTTTTAATGACTGAAGAAATGTTCACAATGCGAAATTCAGTTCAGTCAAACTATTGTTTACACAAATAATATTCCGTCATAGAAAACACACAAAAGAGGAAGGCAGAGATCGGAAAGCAACAACGAAAACAACAATGCTTCATCTTTTTACGCTTATTCAATAAACACAAAACACTTTGAAATCTGTCAAAAAAATGTCCAGAAAACACAGCTGAAAACACAATAGAAAGAGGAAAAATGCTAATAATTTTTTTGAAATTGAACTAGCAAATAAAAACGGAAAATACACGCATAACCAATTCATCTATGTATACTCACAGAGAAACTCCCACAAAGCAAGTAAATAAATCTCTAAAAACTTCACTATATCACAAACCTAGTAAAAATATGCATGCTGTCTGAAATTTCTTTTAAAATCATGAAATCAAAAGAAATTTCAGACAACGCAAAAAACTACGGTCAAAATATGACTGCAAAAAGTGTTTTGTGTTGAAAATGGCACGTGAAATGAATGTGGTATCATCTATTTTTCAGTTCCACGACTCAATATGCGTTCGCAGATTTAGTTAGTTTCGTGCTTGAGGCGGCAATTCAAAAATGATCAAGCGATCGATTTCATAGACACGGGCGCTGTGCCAATTTTGAATTCCCGCGTCAAGCATCAAATTGCTATAGTATCAATGCGCGCAGCAGAGTCGCAGAACTATAAAAAAGATCATAAAATCCTAGCCTGAAGGCCGCGCACTCTGTTATAACAGTGATGTTGCGAAATCAGACACGAACAAACGTGCACATTCATGCTGATACTGACATGCTGGCAATATCGTACTTATTTCTTTGTGATTGCTCAACATTGCTGTGTTATCAAACCAAGTGCACAGTCTTCACACTGTGACTTTACATACAGTCGACAGTCAACCTCCTTATTTTGCTGGTCTTGACACGATCTCACGTCAGGACACGCATGGCTATCACAAAAAAAATACCGATTTTTCGTTTCATAATGAGCATTTTTGTGACAAAAAGTTATAATGCATAACTAAACTCGACTAAAAACGCAGCTCAAAAGTCTCTGACGTGTGACTATCGTTGACGTGAATAAGGGGATGAAAAAATTAATTGAAATAAAAAAATGTTTGTTCATAATTTTGTTTTTTGGGAAACTGTACAACTGCAAAAATATAAATTGCGTCAAACACCCTGAACCAGTCAACTGAAATTTTCGTTTCTTTAAAAAAAAACATTCACACCGCAGTGCAATTGAGGAAACTTTTGCAGGGACGGATTTTGAATTTCACTAACAGGTAGGCAGGCAGCTCAAAAACAAATAGCAAAACACGACAAATCCCCAAGAAATTTCGCAAAAAAAACTAAAACACAAAACAACACAACACATCTGTTCTATATAACCGGGACGAAATGAAGCACAATTTTTATGTCAACAATTATTGTTATTCGGCATCACAAAAAAGACAACAGAAAACAAGAGAACTGAAATTGGGCATGTGAAAAATAGTAATAATGTGCAACTCTGAACCACTGAAACACCCAGCTCAGAAAAAAATGAAAGAAAAACGACAAAAGCACAGCAGAATTTAGCAACAAGCGCTGTTTGTGAACATGAAAACAAACGAGAATAAAATCTGGTTCTAAAAATAAAATAAAAAACAAAAGAACAACAGAAAAACCAGCAACACAATTAGGTAGGTGTCTGTGCAATAATATTGTTCTTCGTATTACTCACCGGAATAGCGCAAAATTGATCAAATAAATGTGGTATCAACGAAAAAAACCATTCATCCACAAAGAAAACGAAAATATTTTCATGTGTACCTGGATTTTTGAATTTTTGTTTGTTTCGACGTTCCGTTCTCCGGATCAGAATGAGGGGGTCGATTAAGGCGAGTCCCACGGAAAATCGAGGATGGGGGGGGTCAAAGCAGGTGCGACGGAGGGGCGGAACGGAAGGGAGGGGAAAG
Organism: Theristus sp. LFF4_11; assembly: GCA_030248135.1. Lineage (NCBI taxonomy): Eukaryota > Metazoa > Nematoda > Chromadorea > Monhysterida > Xyalidae > Theristus > Theristus sp. LFF4_11. The sequence continues at coordinate 12,725 of JASANC010001018.1, read as the reverse complement.
GGGGGACTCAAACTTCGCCCTTCTCCTTTCTGCAGTACAGTTCCTTCAACGTTTTCAGTTCGTCTATCAGCGCCTTGTTTTGGTTCTCAAGCACAGCCACGCGGTTCTCAAGGCATTTCACGTACTCCTTCTTCTTGCGGCGGCATTCCTTCGCCGCCTCTCTGCAGACAGAAAAAATATATCATTAGTAAAAATTATTGATTTGGAAAAAGAAACGTTGCTCTGAGTTCACTTGTCCTTCACCTTCATGTCACCGCTCGTGGCCTGGTGGTAGTGCGTTAGACTACAGTCTGTGCGCTCGGGGGATCGAGCCCCGCCGAGGGGTGTATAGGCGCTTGATGACAGAGAAAACTCGATGGGCGCCCTACTCAATGGCGTTCTGTACGCTTCTCTGGGTTAGCCCTGGCTAAAAACATCGCCTAAAAATCACAACAACAACAACAACAACAACAACAACAACAACAACAACAACAACAACCAGTTCCCCGGTTCCCAGAATTGCGAAGAGCGAAACTGGGTGTAGCTAGATTTCCTCATTTCATAAATTTCATTCATTCCTCCATTCACGACAGAACCTTGCTGAGTATTGCACACTTCACCTATTGAATCAACGAAAGTTCCGTTCATACTGACGTATACTGACGTACGTCAAAGGCCATACGGGCCCGTCGTATCCGCTTACCAGGCGAAACCGCAAGAAACAGCGCTGGCACTAGTGACAATAAACCCCAACCGACCTGTTTTTGAGCAAGCGCATCTGCCGTTTTCGGCCCTGTTCGTCGCCGACGCCGATGATCTGCATGTCCTTCGTGGAGCTGCCGGCGCTCGGAATTGGACTCGGCGTGTCAGCGCCGCCACCAACCGGGGACATCATGATTCCTGCAAAAAACAGCATTCATAAAAAATCATAATACACGTCACACATTCGCGACAGCATACGCCTGCTATGTAGTATTGTGGATTTATTGAAACGTGTCCGGACTAAAATGACGTCATTTGCTTTGAAAACGCCCGTTTGTCAAAGTACACGCACCAAAATGTCAGTTTGGTGTGACTGATTCGACATTCACCATTTGTTTACGGGAAGAAATCGGCGAAACGGAAAGTCTGGGTTGCTGTGAACGGCAAGCGCATGTTTGGCGGCGCATGACGTCATTTCAGTGGGACACGTTTAAAAAAATAGGTCATACACACACTATTCGGCGTACGTGCGCACCTGACGAGCGCTTCAATCAATGTTCATCCGTAGCCAACCAAACCGCCAAAAACTCTCTCGCTCCTCTTCATCCTTGTTGCCACAACGAATGGATGGGTGTAGTGGTGTAACGGTCACACCAATTTCGCTATTCGCGTTTAGGAGAGCGTCCATGGTGAGCGACATGCTTTTTTCTCTCGACCACCTTCAGAAGGCCGAAGGTTGCACCCTGACGCAAGCTGGTGCCCCACTGCCCCCCCCTAACTCCCCCTCACGCACCCTGATGCAACTTGGTGCCCTACTGCCCACCCCTCACGCACCCTGACGCAAGCTGGTGTCCCACTGCCCCCACCCCCCCTCACTCACCCTGATGCGCAAACGATCCAACGGGCGACATCGATGAGGCCACGGTGCCCGCGACGGAGACGCCGCCGGTCGTGTTGCTCAGCACCAGCGGCTCGCCAACCGGCAACAGTCCGCGGAGGTCGTTGACGCCGCTCACTGAAAGTGCAAGTCCGGTTTTTGTGTTGTTGTTGAAAATGACAAGTTTTTCTTGCTGAAATTGGATATGTCCACGAAACAGACGGTTGACCATCGTCCACGTACTAGTTGACCAAACGGACCAACAAAGAATGCAACGAATCAATACAGTTTTCCTGTAGTACAATCCTGTTTCACAAACTACTTTCCACTTGTTATCAACACAGTGAACTTGTACAACTTGTGAATTCCGACGTTTGAGGTTGGCCGGGTGATTGGACTGAAATCAGTGTACGCCCAGGCCCAATTTGGAAAAGTAGCCAATCAGCTGATCGGTCAGCATTTACAGTTTAATGGAGACGACAGGCAACTGGAAGCGTCCATACTACAAGTGTCATTCACTCGTAGCAATCACGGTGGTTAAAAACGGGCAAAAAACGCAAAACAACAAAAAGCGCGTTCCTACCAGCTGGCATGCTCGGCAGCACCAGCGACGCGCTGCTGGTCGGGCCGTTCAGGCGGCTCTCAGCAGAGTGCGCGAACTGCAGCAGCGACTGGCTCGTGTTCGCGGCCAGGTCACCGTTGGACAGCTGCAGGTTGCTGGCGAGCACTGCAGCGAGCGAATGATTGAATTATCGCGCAATACTACCGTCGAACTCTAGAACATATCCAACTGCCTGATTGGTTGATGCATTCGTTGTGTGCAACGCAAACTCCGCCTCCCTTTCCGCAGCAATGTCTGCACAGAATCAATGCGTCACGTGATGATCAGCTAGTTGGATATGTTATAGAGTTGGTGGGACTCTATACCCGTGCGACCGGGTTCATGGGAGTTTGGTGCCGGTTACCGCAGTACACGGACCGTTTGCCGCAAATCGAGTTCACTGATTGGCAAATCGCCGATGGATTAGGTTTGCACCAGCCAATCTACGGATTCCTAAAATTTCACCAGTCACAAAAACGTGACAACAATCACTTTTGTTTTTCTTTGTTGTGGACAAAAATGCAGTTTCAATTGGACAAATACTGATTCTAACAGTATCCAGGACCGGTGTTCAAAGCAGCTTGCATCTGTAAGTAAACTGACTAACCAAAAAATATTTGAGCGAAAAAAAAACTGATTTGCTGCCGCACACACCCGCACTTAGAAAACCGACGACAAATTTCCCAAAAGAATGAACCGCGAAACACAATTCATTTTTGTTGCTTTCACTTTCCGACGTTTCGACGAAACTCCGCGATTCAATTCAATTTAAATCCATTTCAATTTCCATTCCAATGAGGAAAAAAAGAAGAAAAAACCATAAAAAAGCCGAACTCACTGCCGGCGCCGCCGGCAAATCCCATGCTGCTGGCGACCGCAGCGGCCGCCAGCGCACGCGGCTGCATACTCGACGAGAGCGACGTTGTCAACGCGATCGCGTGATCACCGCTGGTGATCGCGTGGTGTTGCTGGTGGTGTTGTTGTTGACAGGACGCCGACAACGGTGACTGCAACGGTGGACAGCCGAGTCCGGAGAGCGACATCGCCGGGATAGCGGTGGGTGGTAGACCCCCCGCCGGGGTACCACCACCCCCAGCGGTTCGCGTGTCCCCATTGACATTGTTGTTGTTGTTGTTACTGCTGGCCGTGCTCGCTGGCGACGTGTTATTACTGTTGTTGTTCGTGTGACTATTATTATTATGATTGGCGTTGTGCGGAGTTGTCGGTGAATTGTTGTTGTTGTTGTTCTGTTGTTGGTGGTGGTGTTGCTGCTGTTGTTGACTGGCCGACTGCTGGTGGTGATGGTGATGATGACTGTTGTTCGGCGGTGGTACCCCACCAGCCCCGCCGCCGCCACCGCCGTTCGTCGCCATATCGGGCACCTCGATCTTGATCTGCGTGTCGCGGTCGGACAGATCGCGCAGGATTTGTCTGAAATCCGAATATTATTGTAAGTAAAGGGGCATTCATGAAGGCTTATTTAGTGACCGCGTAACACCGCTACGCGTCACCAAATACTGCTTCATGAATGCCGCTTGAGACATGCCACTCGGTGAAAAAAACCTATTTACAGTCCATCTGGCAAATATATACAACTAGCGGATTGGTTGGTTGCACACACGTGCAGTGTGATGCATGCATTCGGTGCAAACGAAACTCTGCCCCTCCACAGCAATGTCTGCACCGAATGCAAACGTGTGCAACGAACCAATCAGCTAGTTGTACACATTAGCCAGAAGGGCTGTAAAAAACTCAAAAATAGTGTGCGATTGAAACCAAACATAGCGCCGTATATGGAACAGCGCTGCTCATTAATGCCTGCGTTCGTCATCGTCACTATGCTCACCACACACCTTCACGTACAGTCTGATTGTGTTTTTTTCTCGCAAAGCACGCATCGCCTCAGCGACAGAAGAAAACTGAATGGAAATGGAAAACCATTCCTCACGACACAACACACGTGAGATACACAACTGATTGTGGTTATTTTCAATGGATAAGTTCAGAAATAAAACCAGGACACATTTTTTTATCCAATTTCAACCGAGTGACATCTCCTGATAATGCGACCATATTTATAGTCTATTCATTCGAACGTGTCGCACTGAAGTGACCTCATGTTCACCAAAGCATGCGCTTGTCACGCATAGTAACGCACCCTAAACTGATTCGCTGACACCATTCACGTGCTCGTTCACAAAACCCAACTGAAACTCGAGTATATGTGCAGGACAAACGAGAGTTTTTAAAGCAAACGGCACTATTTCGTTCTGACAGGTTCGAAAAATCTAACAATACCAATGTGACCAACCGATACGACGGTCTCCTGGCCAGTAGCTCGCGTCTTCGGCGTGCTTCTTCGTCCGAAATCATTTCGTCCTGAAAAAAATCCAAGTAATCACTAAACAACATCAGTGACAAAAGTGGGCGGTCTTCAGTTGTCTTTCAACGTCGAGTGATGTCAAAAGGTGCATTCATGAAGCAGTATTTAGTGACCACGTAGCTATGTGGTAAAACAGCTACGCGTCACTGAAATATTGCTTCATGAATGCCGCTTTGGTGACCACGTAGCTATTTGTAACACAGCAACGCGTCACCAAGTACTGTTTCATGAATGCACATATCTATGTTCAACACAGCTACGCGTCGCTAAATACTGCTTCATGAATGCCGATTAACTGAGCGAACCTGACTCGTCGACGGCACATTGAACACGTTCACGGTCGGTGTTGACTTCGCCACCGTCGCGTTCGTGCTCGCGTTGTTGCCGCTGCTTGTCGCTGCTTCACCAGTCCCTGACGACGACGACGACATACCGCAGACGCTATACATACGAAGTGGATGCGGATGGGGCGGGTGACGGTTGAATGGGAGTGGATGCAATCTGTGAACAGGAAAACAACAAAAAATGAAATTTCGCAGTTTTGAGTAATGGGCTTTCACAGTATGTTCTTTTGAACCGGTCATCTTATTCAGCAGACTGACGAGCTCGAGGCGAAGGAAGACTGACTAGAAATTGAGTTTTGCTGGAATCAATCCTAACCAATTTACGACAAGTGTGTCTTTTGATTAACAGAATTTCTTTCTTCGCGTGCTCTGTGCTCTGCAAAAAAACATGACAGGTTTAAAGAAACATACTGTCGTTTAAACTTTCATAAATTGTCGTGTTCGTGGCACTTTTTTCAGTATTTGAATGCAATCAGTTTCAAATGTTTCTTCAAATGTTGGCCATTTCTCATGGATTTTCTGTATCTCAATATGGATTTTTTTAACTCGAACTGTGCTGGAACCTGATTCTTTCCGCCTACTAAACTACAATGAAAAAAATGACATTATACTTTATGCCATGAAGACGACATGTTTATTAAAGTGTAGATTTTTTCAAATCGTTTCAATCGTATTTTCGTTTAGCTTTGGAATTGCTGGCTGGATGGTTGGTTGGTACAATTCAAAAGCGCGACCATTTTAGCTTTATGCGTTCATAAAAAAAGTGCGCATTCAAAAGTGTGATTCAACTGTTGCACTGAAGAACTGAGCAGTATCGGTGTCTGCGTTCTGCATGACGTTACAAACAACATAAACCGCATGCGCAACGTTACAAATTTCAAAGTTACACAGTTTCGAAGTTTTGAACACGAATGGATAAAAAAACCCAGCCAATCAACCAACACCGATCAGTAGCGTTATATCGTTCCTTGCCACCAAAAAAAATCTACAACTGCGTCGATTGATTATGCCCTGGACGTTAATTGCTGTGTTTTCAACTGATTTAACGCGCGTTTTTCACCCATGATGATGTCGTGTCGTGAGCATCTCACTGGATTCGGCGGTCACACTGTCTGGAAGGTTCAAATGTTTTTTTCTTGTTTTTTTAGCCGGCTACCAAATGTTTTTTTCTTGTTTTTTTAGCCGGCTACAGCTGCAGCCCAGATATTACAACAACAGTTCAAAATTGGGAAACGAAAATACTTTGAGTAAACATATGCAGATTCGAAAAAAAATGGTTTGAAGCATGCTGATTGGTCGCTGCTACAGCGGATGACACGAATCAGAGCCAGAACTAGGAAACTAGATTTTACGCAAAGAAATGCAGAGCAGTTCTTGATATTTGACGTGACTGAGGAAGTCACATCACATCACATGTCAGCAGGTCACCCGATAGGCATAAAAGTTGAATGCCACAAGTTTACGCATTAAAGTTTGTTAGTTGGCTTGGTCGTTTGATTGTTTCTGGTTATTATAGCATCAACAATCAACACACACAAAAGTTTGCGAATGGAAAACAAAAACCAAACTGATCATGCAGTAACGAAACGACGGCCATTTATTTGAATTTGACTCGTAGACCATCCAGAGGTCAATAAAAACGTGACATCATAGAAATCGTAAACGTTAGTCAGCGTGGGGGTTTTTTAATGTGGAACCGTAAAGTTCTCAATACGGTGTGTAATGTTAACCGACATGCGTGTTAATTCTGCGAAAGTGTCTTCCCGTGAAACATTGCCAGCAGAACAAACCATTTCCGAAATGTCAAAACGTACCTTGATTATGCAAGCAAACAAGACAGTATTGGTCGGTCGAAAGACGGAACAAACATCGGGCCAAAGCGATCATCCGCAGCCTCGCTCGTTCGCTCCTATTTCTGATCTTCTTCAATCGAACTCCCAGTCCCGATACCGAATCCCTTACCACTGACCGGAAAACATGCGAAAGCCGCCGTTTGACCTTTGCTGACGAAAAAGCACGACAAAAAAAACTCATTCATGAAAACTGCATCGTAAAAAGGGGGGGATCGAAAAACGCATTTCGAAGAGCACAGCAGAAAATAAAACTTTCGCATTTATGATCTGAAACGATCGGATGACTCATATGACGGAGATAACCAAACGAAGGGTTTTACGCGTTTGTTGCATTTGTAACGTTTTCAATCGTACAAAATTGGACGATAACATAACGAGAGATCGCCATTTCACCGGGTTGAAACGGCTTCGATCGAGAGAAGACGCAATAAAAACAGCTCAACCAAAGATCAAAAAGAGCCACGCGACTTGAATAATGGCGAGTTTTTATTTTGTTTTGCGGAATTACGTAGAATTTTTAATGAATTATTTTCGGTGTTTTCTTTGTGACGAGTAAGATGGAACGCCAACAATACAACAACGAAACAAATGACACGATTGTTTTTCGACGGCAGAGCAAAGCAAGCACAAGGTGAAACGTTCGGAAACAACAGAAATCATTTGGAGAAAAAAAATTCCAAAAAATCGGTTTTGCGAAAAAAAATAAGAAACTTGTATTACATATTTACAAACCTTTGTAAGGCAACATTTCATTGCGAATGGAATAAGAAGTCTGCGTTCATAGCTGAAAAGTGACTGAAAGATCCAACAAATCAGCGTTCTCGTTTGGATTCAATCATCTGAATGCGCATAAAAAAGTTCTAAACAACAAATCAACTGTAACGAAGGCTTGGAAACATGAAAAAGAAATTCAACCACAGTTCTCAGTTCTTGATAAGCTTATTTTACATTTTCTCAAGAAACCTTATTTTTTTGGGTTGCATTGGCTTGAAATGGGGACAACAAAAACAATTTGTGAATATTTTCAGCCAAAAACAAAAAAAAACAAAAAATGCCAATAAATATAAACTGATATTCATGATCTATCGTTGACGAAGTAACGTGAATAAAGCAATCAAAATAGAAAATCATCAACAAAACTAATATTTCACAACAATTCATTTGTAATAGTGACTGACTGATTGAAAGCCAAGAATCTTTCAAAACGCACAGCTGAAAAAAATACACGAACTGATTCCGGATTGCTGATTGGTTGCGGTGCAAGCATGTGCGACTAATCAGCGCACATACAGTCGAATTGTAAATCATGGACAATTAATGAGCTCATTAGCTGTTTTAGATTTGAACCACCGATTGGTACAAGTTCGGCGCGGTAGCGGTGCAACCAATCATCATGCAAGATTCGAATTCTAGAATGCACAAATTGCACACATTTCAAGTTTTACAGTAAACAATTGGCCAGTTGCAAATATGAGCATGTGCTGTACAATTGCAACTCTCAATAATTAAAACACGATGTCAATGCCGACGTAAAACACAGCCTAAGACTCGATTACTAATCTTTGTTGCGAGCCGAGCCCATTCGAAGTGGAATCAAATGAAGTTTGGTTTGTTCGGGTTAATGAGCCATTCGCCGCAGCAGCAAATTCATCTTCGGAGTCTGCAATTTCAAAAAGCATTGTTGTTGAAAACAATTCATCAGAACACATAGGGTTGGCATTGAAAATGAAACCATTTTTTCAAAAAAGGTTTTTAACGATTTTTACCAACCCTATTCACAGCTAAACTCCACGGTGATCAAGTTACAAGACGGATAACAACCAGCACGCTGTGTAACCAACCAACCAATCAGCGCTCCGCCTTCAATTGCATCGCAAGGCAACCAATCAGAATGCGCATTCGCAAAAGCTCTGGTCAACTAAAATGTGTTCTCAGATGTTGGATTTGGAACACGAAACAGAAGAACAGTAAAACTAAAATGTCTTAAAGTTTAGAAAAAGCAAGGACAACTGCTGATTGTTACTGTGATCCATAAAGCCCACGCAAACATAATCGTTCCAAAAAACCTCCCAGTAAACGCACCAGAAAGATGTGATTCGATTAATTTATATCTGGTCATCAGAACACCGTTCCCATCTGGGCCATCGTAGCCGGGTAGTGGGTAGGTGATTCCGTCACCATTGCTGAAAAAAGTGTAATTCACCATTTGTTATCAGCTCAGTTGCTCACTTGGCGGTTGGGTTGGAAAACAGAGATTTCAGATAACAGGACAAGGATTCTTTCCAATCACATCAATGACAGCTACAAACACGTGCATAACTCAGTAAATCGTGAAACAATCCAGTACACGTAAATACACCTGGATAATTCAAGATAAACCACAGTCAAACGCCATTCTATTGACAGACTGCGTGAGCGTGCTGATTGGTTCCATTGATGAATTGCATCTTATTCAATCCAATCAGCGCGCTACAACTGAATTAGTTTCATTGAAACGTCCGAAGTGGTGCAAAGCAATAACAAAAACATCAGCGAAAAAACAGACCAAAAAGTGAAAATCAATACAATCGCACATTCTAAAAAACGTTCTTCAGACAGCAAAAAAATGTTCGCATAAAGATTGGATGAATGACTGTGCACATTCTTGCACACGCGGGTCAGACGATGTTGCACAGAGTCACTGACAAACACACTAGCAGGCGCGCACCGCGTGCGTGTGCGCCTGTGTGCGTGTGTGCCTGCGTATTTGCGTGTGTGTCTGTGTGTTTATATGCGTGTATGCCTGTGTGTTTATGTGTGTGTGTGCCTGTGTATTTGTGTGCGTGTGTGTCTGTGTTTGTGTGCGCCTGTGTTTTTGAGTGCGTGTGTGCCTATGTGTTTGTGTGGTTGTGTGCATGTATGTTTGTATGCGCCTGTGTGTTTATCTGCCTGTGTGTTTGTGTACCAGAGAATTTATGTGCCTGTGTGTTTGTGTGCATGCGTTTGTGTGTGCCTGTGTGTGTGACCGCACAAAAAATACTTGCGCGACAAAAAATGCCAACAACCAGTATTGTTCAGTTTGAGCAAACACCTTGATCGTAACGCTCGACACTGCCCGGAGGCGAATACTGCTGGTGCTGGTGGTAATTCCGAGTAGTGTCCTGACTTGTCCCCTGTGCTGGCGGCGGTGGTGACAGTTCATTCAACACGTGCACTCCGTCCTGCATTGAAACGGCCGTCTGTTGTTGTTGTTGTTGTTGTTGTTGTTGTTGCAGCTGCTGTTGCATCTTGATGTGTCGTTCGCGCATTTCGAGAAAAAATCGCTCCCGCGCTCGCTCCAACGAGGCGCCCGTTAAGCGCAACGGATACGCACAGCCGTCACCGTGGCTGCAATGACACAACTGTTCAGTAGTGGCAATGGGAGGAATCGTGGTTTCGTAAGCTCCCCCTTCCCTCAACCGGGTTCTAGACAACCGAAGATACCCGGTGTAGCCGTGGACGTATGTTTTTGTTTTGTTGGAAATATACAGATGTTGGCGAACTTACAATCAAACTGTGACACATTCGCAATTTTTTTTGTGAATTCTTGCAGTTGAATTTTGAAATCCAGCTGTTTTTATCTCAATATTTATCTCAGAGAAGCAAAATCGAACCACTCAGTAAGCCTATTTTTTGTAAAAGCAACCAATAAGCTTGGTGCCTGCAATTCACAGTTTGACTGTAGTCAGACTCGCTTTTCTATTTCTGACAAATTACAAACTGGCATTGAAAGTTTTCCGTGTTCCAGGGATGAATTTTGGAGTGCAAGAATTTTATCGACTAGCAACTCGTTCAAACCCAGCACAATTGAAACTGTAAATGCAGGATTGTAGACCTGCACGCTGATTGGCTGCTAATTTCGAGGTCAATGGAACGGCAGCCAATCATGAGTTTTGTGTGCACCCGGTGTGTTTCACAACAATGGGTTTCTTTCTATTCATTTGCTACAGAACTCCGAGACATCGATAAGTCATAAAAAAGGCTTAGCTTAGGTATTCTCAGGAATTCACGGTGACGACTGTGCGTGTTGCGTGTTGAGCATGCAATTCAACCCAGGCACAGAGATGACAAGGATGTAAAAACACAAAAAAGAGAAAAAAACGATACAATATTAGTCCAGATGGTGACAGAAATACACAATGCGACAAATTGCAAACAACCAACCAAAAGGAAATAAGAAAAGGTTGCAAAAAGAAACAACAAATACAAAGGACATGTAAAATGGCTTTGTGATAAAAAAAAAACTTTCGCGGATCTTTGTTCCACCAGACGCTTCACCACAAACAAGACAATCCTCACATTCCACCTCCAAACACATTGACCAAACTAAACGCCCGAAACAAGACAAACACAACCATGAAAATTCCGTTTCAATTTTACCTTGAGTAAATCGGCAGAAACCACTTCCATGTATCAGAGCCGAAAATTTCGAGAAAATTTCTGCGAATGCCAAGATTGAAGCCGTTTTTATCAGGCCCGTATGTGAAGAATGGCGCGCGAAATGACTCTGAAGAATGAAAAAAACATGAACCGATCAACCGAAAATATCGTGTAATCTGCCGATGCTTGAATTGCAAGAAGACTTTTTATTTCGTTTGTAAAAAAACTCGTTCATACAACAAAGCTAACTTCACTATTCCTTTCAGCTTCAGTCCGGTGTGGCCTCTAACTACAGTCTATTTCGTTATCATATGCAATTAGCCGATTGGTTGGTGAGCACGTGACACATGCTTTCTGTGCAGGACAGACTCCATGCCCGCACAGAAAGCACTCATCACGTGATCACCAACCAACCAGTCAGCTGATTGCATTTGATATAGAAACAGACTGCAAATAAAAAATGAACAACCAAAAACATTAAATACGCATTCATGAAGCAGTATTTAGTGACGCGCAGCTGTGTTAAACATAGCTACGTGGTCACTAAATACTGCTTCATGAATGCCCCTTAAAACAACCGACCTATAGTGCTACGATTCTTCGCAGTCAACCAAAGATGATAGAAGAACAACGTTGAGACGCTGATCGCGAACATGCCGGACGCAAAAAACAAAAACAGAATGTGGAACTTGCCGCCACCGTCCGATTTTTTGAGACCCGACTGAAAAAAAAACAATTTTTACTCGAGTGGGGCCACACATCCCACTGATCAGGCAACCGTTAAGCGGCATTCATGAAGAAGTATTCAGTGACGCATAGCTGTGTTAAAACCTAGTTGGGAGGTCACTAGATACTGCTTCATGAATGCTCCGTTCTTCTGCGCATCGGCGGTTGGCCAAACCAAAATGCAGTGAAACAGCCATCAGGCAACTTGGTTGATTTCGTGACACCAGTTTAAAAAAAGGAACCTTGCATTTGGATTTGACCCATTCCAGTTGATAGAACATAGCGAACATAATTTAATAATATCGTATTCCTGATTTTATTCGAAAAAAAATTATGGAAAATTCACAAACACAAAACAAAACGAGCGATACATCAGGTGATTTATTACAACAGTCGAACTCTAAATTATGGGGAATCAGCTGATTGGTTGGAATTACTGTTTGTATGCTATCTGTCTGTGCAGGCATTGCTGTAGGGGCGTAGTTTGTTTTGCACATATACCGTAAACCCAAGTCCCAACTAGGGTTGGCACAGGAAAAAAACCGGTTTCTTTTCCGTTTTAAAACCGTTTTTTTTCAGTTTTTTTCTTGAAAAAATAAAGAACCGGTTTTTTACCTTAAAAATTTTCAAACTTCGTGGTCAAAAATCACAATTCTTCGTTTGATTGATAAAATGTAAAATCATATTTTTGAAAAAACGGTGCAGTGAACTGTGTCGAACTGAACTGGTGAAGCATCATTTTACAGAAGCTTTTGTGGCAAGGGTCAAGTGAAACACGATGAAGACAAGGTGACTGCTAAACTAAGTGCATATGCAGACTGACTGACGATGTTGTCGATTTGCAAAGGGTAACTGATGAAGT